>MU777381.1:5354-78985 GCA_026770625.1 Nicotiana glauca | reverse complement strand
TGGCTCTAATATAACAATATCTGAATTCAAAGGTAAGCATCTGGTCTGTGAAAAATTAAAATTACATAATTGAAAGAACATATATTTTTATTTTATTTTTAACTAGAAATTATAGGTAAGAGACCTTGATTAGTTTGTGAATTATTTACGTCGTAAATAAATAAATAAATATATATATATATATATATATATAGTGTATTAAAAGTAAGTAGAATTTTAAGTAATTTGGAAAAATTTTTAAATTATGTGGGTAATTAATTAATTATCGAATAACAGAATATTATCCAGTTAAATAATAAGTGGATAAAAATTAATTATCCTACTGAAACCCCACGTGGCAGACTGACACGATATAAGGAATGACAAAGTTATTCCTTGCTAGGTGTCATGAAGACACCATTTCAAAGACTTGACTAACAAGTCTTTCACTTAAAGACTAAACAAAACTGTAAGTTCATTTTGAAATTGTTCCAAAACATAGAACTGACATAAGAGCTCACGTTCTTGCTGGATATTATCATTTTCTTTTCAATTGATTCCAAAAAAAAGTAAATTTACAAGAATTATTAAAGACTTAGCAACGTAATTACGTCTTGCCATTCTAGTGGAGCCGGCGCAACCTGTTTCGAAAATATTATGCGGATTTTTTCCTACTTCAAGAATGTTAAGGTTGTGCCTTTCCTTCATTTTAGCATGATATCGTAATTATCCAATAACGAGGCATAAAGAAAAATTCGTATCTCGGGATTTATGTATATTTTGTTTGTCTCGCAAATTATATGTATTTTCCTAGTTTTGTAAGTTACGATATTCCTCTTATTGGGACTGCATATAGAGTAGAATATTTCCTTCTTCTGGTCAAAAGATCAGAGAGTTTATGGATATACAATATTAAAAGTATTTTCATTACCATTGAGCTACAATCGATGGCCAGGCCTCTGTTGGGCAACCTCTGATTAGATTGTAAGTTATATACCGATTCCTGTTGTGGTCGAGCGCCAATAAGCGAATCCAGTTGGTCGAGATACAGAGCCTAGTATGGTCGAGCGCCTATACCGAGCCTTACAGGGTCAAAAAACTATTGTACTCACTATATTGAGATAGTTGAGTCAGTATCAATAGATGAGAATATCTTCTGATTTTTTTAACCCCAGTTATATTTAGTTATTATATTATGAGTTCAGTTTCAGCTTCAGTATATTTCCTTACATACTCGAAATATTATTTTGTACTGACGTCTTTTTCTGGGGATGCTGCATTTCATACATGCAGGTTCAGATAGACAAACGGGTAGACCTCATCAATAGGTGTCGTTAGAGTTTAGCTTTATCAGTAAGCTCCCTTTCTTTCGGAGTTGCCGAGTCTAGAAGTATGGTATATATCTTGTTTATATAGGTAGATAGGTTATGGGTAGGTCGGGGCCCTGTTCCGATCATAATACATCTATCAGTAGAGGCTTGTAGACATATCCTGTCAGTTAGTGAAGTATGTTGGGCTTATAGGCCTTGTATGTATATTTTGTTGGCTTGTCAGTTTTATTAATTATAACAGCCTTGCCGGCCCAGTTTTATGTTGACGTTAGTCAGCGTTAGTCTCCTTTTAATTTTATATTTTGTATGGCACATTATTGCGTGATGTGGCCCATAGCCAAAGTATGTGTTTACCGTAAAAATGGTAACAATAATTAAATTTATTAATGGGATTTTAAAAATATGTATTCTTAGGTGATTAGTGTTTAACAGTATTCACGACCTAGTTTGAAAGGGTGATTAGTGTTAAACATGCAGTGAAACAGTTAAGATCGAGCTAACCAAAGCGGTAATCGAACCAGTAAGGGATGTTCCCAGGCTTCGGACATGACAATAGATACCTCTAGGCCAGGCCTCGAGCCTACCTCGGGCCTATCAAAGGTAACATTATCAAGGGTAATTTGGAAAGGGATAACAGAAAAGTATATGCATACAAGACTTTATAGCGTTAATCTAGAGGTAAATGACGAAGAACAAATGAAGAACATTAAAATGCTAGGCGACCTCGGGGTCGAAGAACACTCATAATTTAGAAGAAAGAGAAAGAGAGAGAGAGAGAGAGAGAGAGAGAGAGAAATATCATTGCTCATTGGAGAAGTGGAGAAACATCAGTCCTTTACAAGGTGGGACGAGTTCCCCTTATATAGGCGAGGGAACTCAATAAAATATGCATATATTATTTACAAGAGTAGAAAGATGGGATGTCCTATCATGCATCATCTCAGTAGGATACAGATAGAACGGCCCTGCCAGGTGTAGCCAAGTGCTCCGGAGTCATCTTCTCTTACCCTGACCTAGAGCCGTGCTTCTTTTGATTTGGACCTCGATGAGCCCAGAGGTCGAGAAATTGACCACAACCTTCTATCCTCGGGGTCTTGAGGGATGCTTCCCAAATTGTCTTGATAGGAAAAATCAATTCTTTGACTTTTACCACGTACAGCTAGTCTCCGCCTTTGCCATGATGAAGTGCTGTAAAATGATTTCTGACACTAGACTCATCGAGCTATAATGACGATTCAAATTGGGGCACACTCTTCCGTAGACGTTGGTATGCTTGTCGTTTCCGCTCCTCGAGGCAAAAGTGCAACGATTGGTTCATTTTTTCAAGGACGTAGTAATTACACCTATCGGTCGGTCGTTCAGGGCATCGATGACGGTGTCGTTTTCTCCCTATAAATGAAGGCATTTTGTGGTATTGCATATTTTCATCCCATCACTTCTATTGATACGTTTTTCTTCTTCATTCCCATCGTCTTTTTCTGTCTTTGAGTAACATGGTGGGAATCTGTTTTGACGGGATCCTCCGGGCCGTGTCGAAGCCTTCTGTCAGGGTCTACTTTCATCGAACGTAACCATGTACATTGGTCCCTGCTGCTACCATCGGCTCGAGATGGCTGTGGATGAAGAGTTGGTTTCACCTTTGCTTAAATGATTTTTCGGATTATGCACCGCTGCTCACTCTTTTACCTGGACCGGGTGTGGAATTTCATTCGTAGGGCTCTTCTTACGCAAAGGATAAATTGGCACCACCGGCTGTTGAGACGGTGGCCTGCCGAATCTTCATGCATTGGCTTTGGCGGGCAATGTCTCTTTTCTCTTCCTCCTCCGCATCTCCTTCTTTTCCTTCCCTATATCTTCCCCGATGGAGATCACTTAGGGGATTGAGCTGGGAACCAATGATTGGTGGAAGTTGAAGGATTCACCCTTGAGGATACGTACTCGAGGGTGAGGCGACCGGGTATGCTGATACCAGAGATGAACTCTCGAGGGCGGGCCCGCCGCGCAGGTTTCATCATATGTACATCCTTCCGCTCCTCAAATTTAGGCGTAGTTTCTCATAAGCCCTTGTACCTTGTATGTAATGCCCTACGGGGCTTTATAATCGAATGCTGTGACCCCTCGGGGGTTCTTGTACTTTGTAAACTTCATGAATAAGAAATGAACTTTGTTGATATCTACTATTGAATTTACTTTATTTCCCCATGCTTTCATGCCCTTCGAGGATCTTCAAATATATTCCTTTGTGTTGTTGATTGCTGATATTAATCTTGGACGTGAGTGTTTGCTTTTATTTCCCACCGATTGACATGGGCCTTTTTAGTCCTACTATCGTCCTTCGGGACAATTTTGGATCGATCTGACGGGTTGGTGCTTGTGAGAGTATCCCGAGTTATTCCGAAATCGTGCATTGAATTTCGGGGCCTCCTGGGGCACTTCTCCGAATGTAGGCCATCCTCGGGTACCTAAGAAACCTTAGTTATTTGAGCGTATATGGTCCTTTTGGGCCACATGAGATATATCTTTGCTTCTCCTCTGGCGCTTGTTTGCTTTCACGCCTTTCGGTATTTTTAAATGCCATCTATTACTTGTGGGCCATTGTAGTTTGTTGTGATAGACTGTTTTGGTCCCCAACTGCTCGGCAAGGCTATTTTTTGTTTTTTTTTTGTTTTTTATTTGGCTTGATGCGGGACCTACCGGATAGGCTTGAGCTGTCGGGGCCTGCTGGTTTGTTTGGAGATCTTGCATCAAATTTTAGGGCTTTTGGGAACGATACCCCGGATGAAGGTCATCCTTGGATGCCTTAGTGGGTCTTGTTGATTTTGATGTGGACAACTCTTTAAAAGAGTTAAGGTTGGCTCCCGTTCGAGGAGTTTGCTTATGTGCGGGGCGCTTCCTCTGGGCCTTGTCGAGTTTTGGAGATTGGAGCTTCCCTGGTCTGCTCCTCTGGGAAGGAATCATGACCCCGGGCACGCGCCTCACGTATGGCATTGGCGCCATGGATCTCATTGCAACCCTGCTTCTTAGCGGATGGATGTTCCAAATGTGAAATGCTACTTTGAACATGTTGATAATTCGTGTGAATCCTATAGCTTGGTTGTCTATTGGAGGATGTTTATTCGGTCGGGTATTCACCTGTCGATCTATATCGTGGCCATTAACTTCCTGGAGCATACACCTGGCAGGTGACTTTGCCACTATCTTTTGTGTATAAGAGGTATAGCTTCGACCTCTTTGTAACACTTTGCTATTTTTGGGCAGCTGTTCTTCCACCTCGACACAGGCTCCTTATCTTCTAAATCTCAAAAAACGTCTGCCTTCTTTGCTTTATTTTGTTAGCTCTGCTACAGTAATGGTGACCACTTCGGAACCGTTAAGGAAAAAAGCGGGGGATGTCGTTCTTGGTGTTGGAGAGTCGAAGGGCCTCTATATGAAGATGGTGTCCTTGATGAGAGAGGAATACCTGGAGACGGCGAGGCGATATTGTGGGTGGAGCGAGGCATTGCTGACTCTACTGATGGGTTTTTGAGTGTGTACTTATACCCTTTTGCATTTCGCCATCTAGATAATGTCATGCTCGACTTTTACTTGAAGTATCGGGTTACTTTGGTGCAAATTCATCCTTTGTTTTGGCGGACGGTGCTGATGATGAGATTTTTTGTGGAGAAGGATGGACTTGAGTTCATGCTTAATCATATCATAAGGCTGTATAGGCCTTTCCACCATCGAGGACTGCTAATCTTGATTAATCGCCCGCCCATGCCCTTCGTTGCAGCAACTTCGTGGGCGCCGGGCCAAGTTCACGACATACCCGGCTGGGTTCGGAGGTTGGTGACCCATTCATCTTGCGATGAACGTAGGTGGAAAGCTACGTCTCGCATCAAGTGGGGAGTGGATCATCGAGGTATGTGCGTATGTAGCTTTTCTTTTCTGCTGATATGTTCCTGGGGTGGCATTTTTCCATATCATCTATGCTGGACGCGTTATTTTTGTAGATATCCGGCGGTTTCTCAAGGCAAGGTACCACTTTTCCATAGAGGAGTTGGAGTCGTCTGCCTCCTAGCCGAGAGACTGTAGAAGCAAGAGTGTCCGAGACTCATCATGCCAAGGAGTCTCTAGTGTAATAGCCGGGCTCATATTTCCAAGGACGGGGCACCACCCGAGTCGGTCATCCCCGGGGTACTTGTTTCTCGACTAGAAGTATTATTATGCGTGTTATCTAATTTGGGGAAAACTTGCCATCTTCATTTTGCCATGAGTTCGTGCATAATTCTTTCATACCCCGCGTCTTTCTCTCCTGATTGAATCTTTCCTGCACAGGACCGTGATAGTCTCAAGTCCGAGTCGCCTTATCAAAAGGCCATGTTCTAGCAGGTTCGGGATGGGGGAAAATCTCTTAGGCTTCTTTGCAAGGAGAAAGAAGTTGAGCTGATGCATTGGTGATATAAGGCGTATCGGAACTCGATCTTTGAGAGCTATTTGGTTGAGCAGGTAATTTCCGGTCGTGCGTTCATTGCTTCCTTTTAATATTTGAGGCTAATTTCTTCTCGATGTGTTAGCTCTAAAAAAGGACAGAGGCCTTGGAGTACCTCAAAGGTAAGGTGAACCATGTCAGAGCGTCCTGCGAGGAACTAAGGGGCCAGGTACGGGCTCAATCCTTGGAGGAGACGAGTGCTTCTGCCAAGATTCCTACCTTCGAGGCCCGGCTCAACGTGCCCCGAAGTAACGACAAGTTACAAGCGGACATGTTCAAGAAATTGGAGTCTGAACTCTTGAAGGTTAGTGATAAGATAGTTGACGCCCGGGCGGAAGCGGTGCTAAGCTAAACCAGGGAGGATCATGAGATGGTGATTTGCATAAAGGAGGCTGCTCATGCCCAATCTGAGTTGAGAAAAACCATTGATCGTGAGAAGAGGATTGAGGAATATGTTCGCTGCCGATCCTGGAGAGAAGTGTTCGAGAAAGTTGGAGCGAGAGGCTTTATCCTCTAGGAGGAATTAGCTCGAGCGATGGCGGACGAGCGTGATGCTTGATCGCTCCTCGCAGGTGTTGGAGAGGACGATCTTAACAGGTTGTAGCCTCTTGGTACAAAGTGTAGCTCCTACTATTTTGTATCTTTGTCTGTGGCATGCAGAGCGTGCCTATATATAGAGAATATTTTTGTCGTGTGCAGTGTAAGGAGAATTTCAAAGCGTTAATCTTTTTACACCTTTCTTTTATCGTTGCTCCTTATCGGCCTTTCAGCATTTTCCCGTCTTCATGGGCGGAGAGCTATGACCCTATGTGCTCCTGGACCGAAGTGTTCTTGCGGGCGCGTGGCCTGGGGATTTGTCACAACTATTGATATCATTGTCAGGGTCGTGCTTTTAGGCGTATAGTGAATGAATTGCCCTCGGGTTTAGTATTTGAATCATGTTGCGATTTGAGCTGTAATTTGACTTTGATCCTTTCAGGGGCTCCAGTTGGCGATAGATTTTTTGTTTTTAGCCCTCGGGCATTTGCCGAATTTCTTGGTCCAGTCTTCGAGTCGTGTTGCGACTTGGGTTATAGTTGACCCTCGGATCTTATTTGAGCTTTTGATAAGTGGTGATAGCCTTTCTGCTATTTGGTCATTGAGACCTTTTAGTATGAGTCCCGGAGGCTCACCTAGCTGGCGACAATGGCACTTACGCAGTTTGATCGTAGAGACCTTTTCATATGAGGCCCAAGGGCTTTTCTTAGTTTAACTATTTTAGATCCTGTCTACGAATAGGGTCACGACTCGAGCTCATTTTAATCCTCAAGTTGTCACTTTTCAATTTGATAGTCGTAGAGACCTTTCGGTGTGAACCCTGGAGGCTTTGCTTAGCCGGCAACAATGGCACTTACGTTGTTTGATATGAGGCCCGGAGGACTTTTTAGGTTTTGTTTTCCTCTCATTAAGGTCTTATTGATTATTTGGCATGACCCATCATCGATTCTAAAAGAACATTGATTTCAAGTCATAATCGGCGATGTTTTTAGCACCTCAAAGGTTCATAGCCCAAAGGTCGAGTAGATCGTGCTTTTTTGATTTTAGAGTCGACATGGTCGGGACTCATTTTTTGCCTGTTGAGGGAAGCCTGTGTTTTAACCGGTTCTTTCCAAAGTAGATTCAAAGGGTCTTTTAGCAACAATCGGGCGTCTCCGAGTTGTATTTTTTGGGTTGTACCAGCTGTTCCGATCGTAGAGGTATGCATTTGGCCGGGGCCATTTTTCATACCGAGAAGTAGTTTTAGGCGTCGACACTGAGGGTATGCCCTTTAGGGATTCTAACAAATACGACGTGTAGCCTAAATTGCGGGATTTTTCAAGCCTATTGAGGTCTTAAAGTTTGTCATGCCTGATGAGGCCTTACTGTTTATCATGCCTATTGAGGTCTTACAATTTATCATGCCTGTTGAGATCTTATAGTTTAGGTAGAATAGACGTGGTTTTGCCTAGGCTACCCGTTAGGGTTGTATAATTTCAGATTTTCCAATGTGTGGCATTTAGCGACATTCTCCAAGTCATCGAGTTTGCTTGAAGACAGCTTCTCCTGAGCTCGGAGCTATTTTTCGGAGGCTCGGTGAGCCCGGAGTTCTGACCCTGGAGTCATGCAAGTTGTCGAATTTCTCATGGTGAGTCTCCGAATATATCGGATCATTTTAGGCATGAATACCGCCTTTCTATAGTCTTGGGAACATATCGCGAGGGTTTTGTGAGACCGCAACCTCGACCCTAAGGTCGCGAGGGTGCCGAATTGATTAGGTCTCCGAGCATTTCGGGACGTATTTGATGTAGAGATTTTATTGCTTGGCGAAAATATAAGTTGTAAAATACATGTTGTTCTATTGTTGCGAGTCTGTTCTATATGGGTGTGACTTCCTGATTATCCAATGTGCCTGTATGGTTCCATATTAGAAAATAGAGAAGGAGATTGGGGACTTGTTGGGTTCCTTCCCTAAGGGACGTGCGGTCCTGCTAACAATGTTGTTGATGGAACCCTCTCCCTGATAGAAACCTGATCGTGGAAAGAATGCCAGGTGGCCCCATGGCAACTTCAAATCCTTGAATCCAGATCCAGACTGGATGCCTTGGTTTCCTACCTGCATACAAATTCGTAACAATAAAAGAAAAAGGGAAATGATAAAATGATGTTGCGTTCCTGGGTGTATGCCCCTTGGCAACCATATGCCTCGTCTGGCCAGGCCGATCGAAGACACGAGTTCTCTTACCCTTTGACCTTATTTGAGGACAACACCGATCTTGGGCGTAAGGCGAGGAATCTCCCTCTATCGTTTGTAGCCAAATTCTTTGGCTCCACGTCTATCGTGGAGTTTCACACCCTTGGAGAACTAGGGCTGGGGTTGTGTCCCGGGTGACGTATTCGCTGTTGTCTGCACAAAGCGTCTGCATCCTTTATCACCTAGCGTATTAGCACAAGCTCGGGCGGGCCGTGCTGAGGAAGAAATTTAGATGTCGTGGAAATCGCCATTGGGGACACATTAGCGGTCCGGCGGAAGGGCAACATTTGTTCGGACTGTCCTATTGGCTTTGGCCCGACATTGTCAGTTCATCGTTTTGCTGATATACTTGTAATCATTAATGTATGTTCGATTTGAATATGAGCTCGAATGAAAGAAGGGATTAACAATATGTTAATGTGATGCCGAGGAGGAGTCTCGGCTTCCTTTTTCCTCGGGCGAGAGGGTGTCCTTGGGGAGTACTCCCCGAGATCGTCCCCTTCTGCCACAAATGCTAGAATTATACTCTATGTGGATCTTAGTGGGGTGACGCTATCCTTTAATGGTCGTGATGATATGTTGCGGCTTGACAACTCTGCTTTGTTCGATTTCACCTTGTCCATTGAGCTGGGTCCGTGTTCGCTTGGTTGGCGATGCTTTGTGGTCACCTTTGCTGGATGACGTAGTTGCTGCTCTTGGGTCAGTAACTCTGATCATATCGTATCTCTCATGGCGGGCCATGATCTTGGACATTGTATTTCATTGCATCTAGTATCATTGGGAGTTCCTCGAAGGTGTCGTCTTTATGCCACCAACTTGTTGTCGCGAGATGCGTTGTGCCTCATATCGTTTCTTCCGTTCACACCATATGGACGATGATGCCGTTTGTTTGGTACCGGCTTCTCTGTTGGGTATCTGCCTAAATACGCCAATCAAGCGGGGATCTCTCGAGGGTTGTCCGTGGTTCTGACTTGGATCCGCTATTGGTTGCGGGAATATGACCAAGCTTCGACCAGATATTCGACTAAGCTTTGCTCGAAATGCTTCAGAGATTCTGGGTATGCTTTGTTTGGGCTTTGGGTGAAGGCCCGTGCCACCCTACTATTTGGGACCGAGAGTGGTCTCGTTTGTCTTGTTGGATAGGGGGCTCAACTTCCTGTGATATTTTATTTCTTCTTCTTCTACCGGCCTTCGGTACGTTGAGCTCTTCTGGTGTTATTTCAATGTCATTGGCGTGTGCTTCCATAGATCATGACAGTATGGTGAGCGGGTCCCAAAAATCGTATGTCAAATAATGAGGCCGTGATGTTGTTTCTTCCGGTGGAATTTCTTCAAATCTCCTCATCAGGGTGGGCCCGAGTTCTCCATTTTGGGAGTCGCCGTTCCTGAAGGGGCGTGCACAACTGGAGATATACCTGTGAGGACTTAGGCTACTATCTTTCCCAGGGAACTTTATTGTTTCTAACTTCCGGAAAATAAGTCTCGGGATCATATCTTCGGGGGACGGTTGCAGTAGGAATCTGCGCAAGTGTCACTCGACCTTTTCAATAATGTCCTCTAGCATCCTTATCGTTGCAGGATAGGTCGTTGTTCCGTCATGGCCTGATACATTGGATATTGGCTCGAAGCGAGTAGATATTGTCTCCCCGCGGCTCTATAGCTGAGACATAGCCAAATGTTATTCCTACAACACTTCAAAAATAACATGAAGACCAACTTCCCGTTCTACCGAGGTTGGGATTTTTTGAATTTTCTATCGGTTAGAGTGTTGTTTGCCATTATCGAATTGCAAGACTTCATTACCCCGCTATGCAGCATATGAATCTATATCCACTCGGACCAATCTAGATGCGTTATCGGTATCCTACAGTGTCGCGCCAGCCGTTAGGGGGGCCACATTGTTTTCCTTGCGATTTGTGGGGTTATCGTCCTCGATTTCCCTTATCCAGTTGAACATTAACCTAAAATTGGAAGGTCTTGGGAAGAGAAAGGATGAGGTACATCGTACATTCAAGTGATGAAATTAGCAAGAAAATTATCACTATTATTTTAAGGCCCACGGTGAGCGCCAAACTGTTTACTATAAAAATGGTGACGATAATTAAATTTGTAAATATGATTCTAAAAATATGTGATCTATTCCCAAGCTAGTTTGAAAGGATAATTAGTGTTAAAAATGGAGTAAAACAGTAAAGATCGAGCAAAATAAAGTGGTAATAGAACCAGAAAGGGATGTTCCTGGGCTTAGGACAAGCCAACAAATACCTTGGGGCCAGGCCTCGAGCCTACCTTGGGCTTATCGAAGGTAACCTTATTGAGGTTGATCGGGAAGGGAATAATAGATAAGTGTATACATACAAGGCTTTATAGCATCAATCTTGAGCCAAATGACAAAGAAAAAATGAACAAAAATAAAATGCTAGGGTGACATCGGGGTCGAAGAACACTATAAAATGCCGGTCTCGCCCCGTGCTCGTGCCGTGACAATTCTGCCATATTGTTGGTGTATGGAAACCTAAGCTTTACGGATACCTAACAATGTTGACCTATCTCTAACACCAAAACTGCTCCAATATCCACTCATTTGAAGTACGCAGCTCCGTCGAAAAACATTCTCCAACCATAGTAGGCTTTAGCAACGTCCTTTCCTATTAATGACACTTATTCATTATGAAAATAATTTTTTAGTGGTTTGTATTCTCCTTCTACAAGATTTTCGGCAAGATGATCTGCCAAGGCTTGTCCTTTGACTGCCTTCTCAATTACATAGATGATATCGAACTCACTCAGCAATATTTGCCAGTTGGAAACTTCTCGGTAGGCATAGGCTTTTGAAAGATGAACTTTAGAGGATCCATCCTTTATATGAGGTATGTGGTATAGGCACGAAAGTAATGCCTCAATTTCTGAGTTGTCCATGTCAAAGCACAGCAAGTGAATTCTAGCAGAGAGTACCGTGCTTCATAAGGTATGAACTTCTTATACAAGTAATAAATGGCTTGCTCCTTTCTTAATCAACTATATCAATCGATTCAGAGCACAGTCTACCGTAATATGTGAACCCATCTTCAAGATGCCGAGACATGTCGGACCGATGATTATCAGAAAGCTTTTGACAAAATCAAGGAATACCTATCAATGCTGCTTGTTTTGGTCACACTAAAACCAGGACAACCTTTGCTACTTTATTTATCCGTGTTAGACAGAGCCTTTGGACGTTTTTTGGGAAAACATTATGAGACAGGAAGAAAGGAGCAAGCCATATTTTACACGAAGAAGAAATTCACACCTTATAGGGCAAGATATTCCCTGCTTGAACCCACTTGTTGTGCTTTTACCTGGAGAGCCCCGAAGTTGAGGCATTATTTATGTGCCCATAGTACATACCTCATATCTAGGATGGATCCTCCAAAGTACATATTTCAAAAGGCAATACCTACTGGGAAGTTGGCTAAATGGCATATACTACTGAGTGAGTTCGATATCGTCTATCTAACTCAAAAGGCAATCAAGGGACAAGCATTGGCAGATCGCCTCGCTAAAAATCTGGTGGGAGAAGAATACGAACCCTTGAAAAAAAAATTTCCGATGAAGAATTATCATTCGTATGAGAATACATTACGGAAGCATGTTACAGTTAGAGGATGTTCTTTGAAGGAGTCGCAAATTTTAAAGGAGTAGGCATTGGAGCATTTTTGGCATCAGAAATGGGTCAGCATTTTTCGGTATCTTCTAAAATGTGATTTCCTTGCACTAACAACATGGCAGAATATGAAGCATGTGTACTAGGGCTCAACATAGAAGTCGACATGAATATTCAGCAATTAATGGTGATGGGTGATTCGGATTTGCTTGTGCACCAAGTGAATGGAGAATGATCTAACAGGAATTCCAAGATATCTCCATATTTGCACCATGTGCAGGAATAGAAAATGAGGTTCATGGATATAGAATTTCGACATGTGCCCAGAATTCAGAATGAGTTCGCCGACGCATTAGTAACTTTGTCATCCATGATACAACATCCAGATAAGAACTACATTGATCCCATTCTGGGGAAAATCCATAAACAACCAGCGTAATGTGCTAATGTCGAGGAAGAGGCATATAGAAAGCCTTGGTTCCATGACATTAAGGAGTACTTATCAAACGGAGAATACCCGGAGCATGTAAATCACATTTCGAAACACACACTTCGGAGATTGTCAAATCACTTCTTTCACGGTGGAGGGAGTTTGTACAGAAGAAATCTGGATTTTGTGTTTGCTAAGATGTCTCAAAACCAAGGAAGCTTCTCAGCTACTTGAGGATGTGCATGCTGGGACATGTGGCCCTCACATGATGTCGCGCCCCCTTTTTGTCGCGAAATCAAGTTTATGACATTTGATATAGAACAACTCGTTCCTTTTGGTAACTGGATTTTGCATTTGATGAGTCGCCACCTAATGATTTATGGCGCATTTGGTCACATTCAAGGTTTAATTCTATGTTCGTTGATAACCAAAGATAGGGTACTAGCTTGAAAATATTCTAAAGGAAAAAGGTGTTAGGCACCCTTCAAGATCCACTAGTGTGGTTCCCAGCCAGATAGTTTTTTCTGAATTTGGTTCAATTGACATATAAACAGATAAGGCTCAAATAATAGGGGATTTAAATAAACAACTGCTTGAAAGTAAACAAACTACAAAAGAGCAATTAAAGCTGATTTTTAAACAAGGAGTTGCAATGCTTTTTTAAAAATGAGGAAGATAAAGGAAGGGGGTCCCAGGTTTATTAAAAATATAGATCACATCAATGTAATACCCTATAATCACTCCTCAACAGAGGGGCTACATGTGGTTTTAGCGCACCGGTCATCATATCCATTTGTACCCTTCCCCACCACATTTAAGGTACTAAACCGATGATTGGTCTCAACCACTATTGCATGCTATTACCCACCCCATTTGTATCAGTCCCGGAGGCATTTAGGACTACTAATCCAAAAAGGGAGGGATATTAGGCTGACATGAAGTTTTCAAGGTAAAAATCTAAGGAGACCTACAAAACATATAAAAGACTGCATATTCAAGGGGGAACCACATAACACATACGGCTCAAGTATACCTCCTCAAACAAAATAATCCAATAGCATGACTTAAACAAATAAGTAAGGTCTGATTCTAAAAATACTTGAGGGAAGAGTTCATTTTTGTTACAACAGGCACGGTCTATTACATAACTCAGTTAGGAATCATGAATCAAGCCTGTCTGCTGGTTGTAGAATTTAACCAAAACGGAAGCGAGTTTAGTTTTATTATTATTAATGCCTAAGGCTTGCCTAAGTGTTTAGGGGAACTCTTACGGACATGCATCTATTACTGATTCTGAGCGTGGTCACATCTTAAAACGAATGGTTTGAAATCCAATAGGCATGCTTGCTAAATTGTGTTAACAAGGAGAGATTAAATTACTTAAGCACTGGTTCAGAATAGACTGATCTTAAATTAGAATAGTTTCAATTTAGTTTTGTAGATGATATGATCCATTATTGCTGGTTTCAAAAATCTAGTGTACTGATTTTAATTTTGAACATGGTACTAATTTATAGCCGTTTAATGTCTAGGTGGAAACAAACATGCAGAATTCAAAATGAAGTCCTATAGGCAGGCTATCTAGGTGTGAAGTTGAACATGCAGAATTTTAAGCAAATAAACCTCTATAGACATGGTGTCGAAGGTGCAGAATTGAACATGCAGGATGTGAAATACTCCTATCGGCATACTTTATAAGTGCAGTTTCAATATGCATAATTGAAATATTCTATAGACATGGTTTCTAAACACAATTTGGCAAAGGCTGAGTAAGAGTTTATGAGAGGTAGTTCAGTGGACGATATGCAGAATTAAAAGTAGTCCTGTAGGCATATTATCTGCCCTTGACATGCATCATGCCCACCATTTTTCACTAACCAGCCCTAATCTTTATTAAAAATGATTACAAAATCGAAAATACTAAATTACCCCAGAACAATACATAAAAGATACAACCAGAGGAAGCCTGATTCTTGGTTCCTCCTTGAGCTATGGCATAAAGCACCTTAAGATGCCGTTGCTTCAAAGCCTTTCTCGGACTTAAGGGTGTCAAAGTTCACTAAGGGTCTCAAAAGGACCCCGGCAATACTCATGCCCAAGTTGCATTAATAAGATAGAGATGAGTGCAGTGTGGAAGTGCCAACCCTTATGTGTCCAAGTTCAGAGGGAGCTCATGGCTCGTAAGGCAAGGCTCACATAAGAGGGGCAGAACATAAGTCTAAGAAGATAGTGGAAGTGCAGGAATTAATTTTTTAAACTGAGGGGGAAATAAGAGGGTTAAAGGGTGGTAGGGAAACAATTACAGAGTTGATAACTTCATAAAAGGGGGTCAGGGGTTGGGAGTTCATATCAAAGAGCCTATGTACTTAGGCAAGGGTCATCTTGGGGAATGCACAACAAGAGAAGACGCTGGCTTGCCTATAAGCCCACCAGAACACACAACAACAAGAGAAAACATAGAGGTTATGATCCCAAGGGGATTAAGTCTAGGTCATGGATATCAATGTTCAATGTTGTCATGCCCATACCAAACAAAGATACCAAACACATTGGGGATGGGCATTTAAGGTTCACAAGCCATGATAAGCAAATAAAAAAACAATAATTCAGAATAAAAAAAGGCAGAATACAACATGCTTAATGATGGAAATTATTTAAATACAAACAGGAAACAAACAAGAATGAAAGAAACAATAAAGAAACTTGTTGTTGTTGATGCTGAAAACTTAGTTAGAACATACCAGTCAGAGAAGCAAAGTATAGTAAAGAAAAGTAAGCAGGACTTCAAAGTATAGACTTGCCTTTATGCCAGCTAAACATGCAGTAGCACAAGTAGTAGTAAAACAAGAGAGAGTTTTTAAGTGTAGGTGTGTGTTCAGAACTAAAATTGTTCATGTTTGAAAGAAGAGAAGTACCGGGTATTTATAGCCTTTTAAGAACTAGTGAACAAGAAATAATAAGCCACAAACATGGAAACAAACACTATTCAAAATCAATTATACGAGTGACTGCCTTTAATTAATGGATCACTTGCTTAACGGGTAATGACAGGCTTATAATAAGGAAAGAAATCCATTTGTAGGCAAACTGACAGTTGCCATAAAAGAAGCAGTAAAACAATTGAGTAAGTAATCAAGTCTAAGTACAGGAATATACTAATTTTTGGAAGGATTCAGCAAGGAAAGACAAGGAAAAGAATCAATTCGACTTAACAGACGAGTGAAATCAGAATTTCACAAAAGAAAGGTTTGAAATCAGTCCAAGATGGATGATCGTTCAAGAAGGAAATTCAGCATATAAATAGAGAAGAAGAGCGCAATAACAACACAAAGTTAGTACACAGGAAACCTCCGAAACATGATAGTCACATAGGTCAACTTCATTAACTTAGTAATAGAGAAAAGAGAGAGTATCAGAAGCATGCAAAGGGTCAAATAAAAAGCCCTTCTGGAATAGTATAGTCGAGTTTCAATGATAGCAAGAAACCATAATCACATAAAGAAATAGATGCTGAAACAAAAGAATTTCAAATCAAGTCGAGCAACTTCAAATAGATGAATTGCACAAGCATTTCAGAAACTCAAATAGACACCAAAGAAATTAAGGTTTTGAAACCAATCGAGTCTACAGATGATAAACAAGTGAATCAAGCAAATAAATAGTTCCAGAAACTCGAATAAACCCCAAAATTGTGGTTTTCAACACCAATCAAGCCTAGAGATAATAAACTACTAAATCAAACAAATATATACAAATGGACTAAGAAAAATTAGAAGGCATTAGGGTTTTTATCGTTCAAACTCAGAGAGGGGAACAATACGGGCAAACATAGCAGAACATGTCAAAAATCAGAGAAAGTTTCGAAATAACTTAACAAGAAAACTCTAAAAGATAAAGATTTTTGGAAGCAGAGTCTTAAAAGAAACTTCGAGAAAGCAGGTCTAAAAGAAATCGAATGAACCTTAGAGCTTAGGGTTTCAGAAGGACCCCTAATGATGAGAAAGGCCATGAAAGCCATTGATCCAAGCAGAAGAGTCAAAGGTCTGACCCGAATGGCCACAGATGGCCGGAGAAACACCACAGACTACCGGAGAACAACCATGAACTAATATCAAACAAAGGTTGAACTAGAGTTCTTCATGATCTGGCATTGAAATCATAAGAAAAAACACAAAGGAACCATTAAAAGTCGTCATAAGTCTTCGATGACTATGGAAGGCCATATGTTAGGGCGGATAAGGGTGGTGGCGGCGGCTAGGGTTTGACGGGTTGTAGATAGAATTTGGGAGAGGAAGGGTTTAAGAGGAGGCGAATTGTCAAGAATGAATAGGGTTTGAGGGGTCTTTGGGTTTAATGAGGAAAGGATTGAGGGAGTCGTTGATCTAAACGATCAACGACTGGGATTAAATGGGAGTCTGGGTGGCTCTCTTAAATTGTTGTGGGTCAGTTTGAATGGAAATTGGGTCGAGTAATTAGTCTTCAAATTGGGTTCAATTGGGGTTCAAAATTAGGCTATAATTGAAATAAAGTCGGGCTAGCATTTAAATAGCTAATTTCGCATTTTCGATATTATAAAAAATAATAGAATAATTTTTCTAGGTAAATAAAAGGTACTAAAATGATTTATATAGATAACTATCAAATTAAAAATGCTGGACTTAATTTTTATCAATATAAACATAATTAAATCTAAAAGAGGCTAATATTACAATTATATACAGCTTAGCCTTAAATAATAATAAATCAATTTAAAAAATATAAAAAAACATCTTAGCTATATTTTAGCATAAATATGAGAGTCCAACAAATGAATTATCAAAAATGATAATTTTTGTAAGTATTATTTGTTTTTTTTTATGAATGAAATTGGGAAGTAAATTGGTTTAAAAATCTTTAAAAATTGAGAAACAATAGTAAGAAATTTGGGCATGCTTATATATGAACACATGTGCTATTTTGAGAGTATTTTGCATATAAAAGATACATAGGGTAAAATTGGGTATCAACAGCTACCCCTCTTTACCCGGGAGGATGAAAGAGTTATGAGGTAAAGATATGATGGCAAAAGTTTGATCGAATGACATAGTATGGAGAAGATAGTCTGCGCCCTGGTTTCTGAGCTTCCTACATATCGCTGGTTTTAAACGAATTAGACCATATGTAGTTCAGGATCTTTCGGCGGAGTATGTCGATAGGTATTTTAAAAGAACGGAGCAACATTTCGGGCAGGGTGAGTGAAAGGCTTAAGAGAGTGGTTAGGTTCGATGTGGCTGCGGGCACCGGAGCAGAAATGCTCCTGCCGGGGTGGCTGTTGCTTGACGGTTTACCTGCAAATAAGTAATACGAGCATATATTGTGCGCAAATTGAAACATGATAAAAATTCCTGTCGGACCATGAATGTTGTCTTTGGATGGTTAAGATGACATCCTTAGACCATTATATTCTGGGCCGCGAAGCATATATCAATGGATTCGCAGGTTATGAAATGATGCTCTCGGGCTATGAAAATGATGCCTCCAAACCATGATGCCTTTGAATAATGATATGCAAGAGATTGAGAGGGATCCTCAGGCCATGACGTGGTGTTCTCGGGCTATAAGGATGGTCGCTCCAAACGATGATGCCTTTGGATAAGTTGGCGATATTATAGCCCATGAAGGATGCAATAACATGAGGCGATCTTTCAACCGTGCAATGTGGCGATCTTTTAGCCGTGAAATATGGCGATCTTTCAGCCGCGCAATGGGGCGATCTTCCAAGCGTGCAATGTGGCATTCTTTCAGCTGTGCAATTTGGATGGAGATAGAATTTAGTGTCGAAAAGCAGAATGGTAGCAGTTATGCATGTTGCAAGGCGGATTAGTAGCCTCATGCAATGCAAATACATATTGAGGTAGAGCTTAACATCGGAAGGCGGAATGGTAGCGTTATTAAAGTTTGAAGGCAGAATGGTATCCTTATGCAAGTTTGAGGGTAGAATGGTAGCCTTATGCAATTTGGAAGGCAGAATGGTGGCCTTGTGCAGTGCAAGTGCAGATAGAGGTAGAGATTAATCTCAAAAGGCAGAATGGTAGCCTTATACAATTTGGAAGGCAAATTAGTAGCCTCATGGAATGCAAATGCAGATAGAGGTAGAGTTTAACCTCGGAAGGCAGAATGGTAGCCTTATGCAATGCAGAAGATGCAGATGGAGACAATATTTAGTCTCGGAAGGCAGAATGCAAGAAATAATAAAGCAAATGGTAATAGAGCTTTCTTGGCTAATATCAGATTGTGATATCGTGACTGCTGGGGACACTGTGACACAGAGAATGTCACGGGTGTGTGTGGATAGAAAATGTGGGTAAGCACAATGGTTCTGAGGGTTGTATTCCTGAACAATGTTTGTTGTGTATGGTATGGTCAATGATTTTGCAATCCAAGTGGCTGCATCAAAATAAAAATCATGAGTTTGTAAAGAGGGGAGGTTAGTTTGTATCCCCGCGGGCTTTGCTTGATGTGTTCGGCCTTTGATCTGATAATACTGTCGGTATCACCGGGGTAGCATTGCTAAACAAAGCAGTTTCAATTGGAGACATGCATGATTTTGTAAAAGTGTGTACAATAATAAAAAAATAGTTTTTTAGATGAACCACCGACTATGATGCGATTCAGGACATTGCAACATTTCTCGCTATGGAATTTTGAGGGTCCTGCTCAAAATTCTGCCCCAGTTTGATGGGTTGATGCTTCTAACTGTTGCTCGTGCGACGATCAGATGAAATTAATCCAGAATTTTGAAGGTCCTCTTCAAAATTCTGCCCCAGTTTCAAATTTTGGGGAAAATGGGAATTTTATTTAATTGTGACCAAACCCATAAGGTTGCCTACATATCCCCTCTTAAATGGGAATCAGGTCAGACGTATTTCAAATAACATCATAGAGGAAAGTATAAAGAGTACACATAGTAACGCTTGACTACATCTGAATTAATCAGCTTTGGCCAGACTTCTCTGTCCATTTCTGCAAGTATGATGGCTCCTCCTATCAAAACCAAGTGAACCATGTACGGACCCTTCCAGTTGGGAGAGAACATCCATTTGGTTTCATCCTGACATGGAAAATTTTTCTTTAATACCAGCTGTCCCGGTGTGAATTGCCTTAACTTTACTCTTTTTTGAAGGTTCTGGACATTCTATTTTATTAAAGTTGAGCATGACAAATTGCATTTATTCTTTTCCCATCTATGCGAGCTAGTTGCTTGTAACGGGTCTTTACCGATTCTGCATCGTCGAGCTCAGCTTCATGTATGATCCTTAAGGAAGGAATTTCAACTGCAGCAGGATTGACGGCTTGTGTACTATAGACCAGCATATAAGGGTCGCCCCAGTTGATGTGCGGACTGTGGTGCGATATCTTAACAAAGCAAATGATTACTTCTCGAGCCACTATTTATACTTCTCTATCATATTCCTTAATATCTTCTTGATATTCTTATTGGCGACTTCCACGGCTCCGCGCATTTGAGGCCTGTAGGCTGTAGAATTCTTGTGTCTAATCTTGAAGGTTTTTCACATAGCTTTAATCAAGTCGCTGTTGAGGTTGGAGCCATTATCAATAATAATTGACACTGGAATCCTGAATCGACAAAATATGCGGTTGCAGATAAAGTCTGTAATGACATTCTTAGTCACTGCTCTGAAAGATGCAGCTTTGACTCATTTGGTGAAATAGTCGATTACTACTAGAATAAACCTATGCTCGTATGAAACGATAGGCTCGATTGGTCCAATAACATCCATTTTCCCCAAGCAGTGAACGGCCATGGCAAGCTTATTGTATTAAGCTCATTTAGAGGCACCATTATCATGTCTGCATGTATTTGAAACAGTGGCATTTGCGGACATACTGTATTTAGTCTATTTCCACGGTCATCCAAAAGTAACCAACGCAGAGTATCGTATTTGCAAAAATAAAACCATTCATATGTGGTCCACAGGTCCCAACGTGAATTTCTTCTAGCAGTTTGTGTGCTTCCTTTGCATCGACACGCCTTATTAGTCCCAGTTCAGGAGTCCTCATATACAGGATTCCTCTTCTATGAAAGAAGTTGTTCGACAATCTTCGTAGTGTGCATTTCTGAGTATGATTGGCAAGCTCCGGGTATTCTCCTTTTGCCAAATATTCCTTGATATCCTGAAACCAAGGCTTTCTGTCTGCTTCCTCTTCAACATGGGCATAGTAAGCTGGTTGATTATGAATTTACACCAGAATAGCATCAATGAAATTCTTATTAGGATTCTTTATCATAGATGATAGGGTGGCTAATGCATCGGCAAACTCATTCTAGATTCTCGAAACATGCTGGAACTCCATCCTCGTGAACCTCTTTCTTAACTCCTGTGTATGACGCAGAGACGAGAGTATCTTGGAGTTCTTGGTTTCCCTTTATTCTCTTACCTAATGTATTAGTAGGTCTGAGTCTCCGGTCAGTAACAACTCTTGGATGTTCATGTAAATGGTCATCTTGAGCCCTAGGATGCAAGCTTCGTATTTCACCATGTTGTTGGTGTATGGGAACCTGAGTTTGGTTGACACCAGATAATGCTGATCGGTTTCTGATACTAGGATTGTTCTTATGCCAACTCCTTTGAAATTTACTAATCCATCGAAAAATATTCTCTAACCATCATAGGATTTTACAATGTCTTCCCCTATGAATGATACTTCTTCGTCAGGAAAATACGTTTTCTGAGGTTCATATTTTCGATATTCGGGATTTTTAGCAAGGTGATCTGCTCGTGCGTGTCCCTTGATTGCCTTCTGATTTACGTAGACAATGTCAAATTCACTCAACAGGATTTTCCACTTGGCTAGATTTTCAGTGGGCATGGGCTTCTGAAAGATGTACTTCAACGGATCCATCCTTGATATGAGATATGTAGTATAGGCACAGAAGTGATGCCTCACCTTCTGGGCGACACAAGTAAAAGCACAGTAGGTGCTCTTAATAGGGAGTGAACTTCTTGGTAAGATAGTAAATGACCTGTTCCTTTTTCCCTGTTTCATCATGCCTCCCCAAAATGCAACTGAAGGCACCATCTAGTACTGCGATGTAGAGTAGTAGCGGTCTGCCTGGCTTGGGCAGGATTAAGATTGGTGGTGTTGACAAGTATTCCTCGATTCTTTCGAAGGCCATATGGAAATCATCTGTCTATTTGGTAGCGGCATCCTTCTTTAACATCTTAAAGATTGGCTCACAGATAACCATAGATTGTGATATGAACCGGCTGATATAGTTAAGTCTTCCCAAGAAACTCATGACATCCTTCTTGTTCTTTTGTGTTGGAAGTTCCTGAATGGACATGAACTTTGATGGATCAAAATATATTCCTTAGTAGCTCACAATAAACTCAAGCAACTTTCCGGCGGGAACCCCAAATGCACACTTTGCGTGATTTGATTTCAGGTTGTACCTTCGCAATCGGTTGAAGAACTTCCTCAAATCTTCCATGTGATCTGTGGCCTTCTTGGACTTGATGATAACATCATCCACATATACCTCAATTTCCTTGTGTATCATATCGTTAAAAATGTTAGTCATGGCCCTCATATAGGTTGCCCCTGCATTCTTCAGAGCGAACGACATCACTTTGTAATAATACACTCCCAACGACATAATGAAAGCCATTTTCTTAGCATCTTTCTCATCCATCCAGATCTTATTATAACCGATGAAGCACTCAACAAATGACTGTAACTCGTGCTTGGCGCAATTGTCGATCAAGATATGTATATTTGGCGAGGGGAAGTTGTCTTTCAGACTGGCCTGATTGAGATCCCAATAGTCGATACAGACTCTTACCTTCCTGTTCTTCTTTTGTACTTGTACACTGTTAGCTAACCATGTCAGGTACTCGACTACCTTGAGAACTTTAGCTTTGACTTGTTTAGTGACTTTTTCCTTGATCTTCAAACTCATATCAAGCCTGAACATCCCGGGCTTCTGCTTTATCGGTGGACATGGTTGATCAATTGGCAGTTTATGGGCCACAATAGATGTACTTAGACCACTCATGTCATCGTCTGACAGGGAGAATATGTCCTCATAATCCCTTAGAAATTTTTTGTGTTGCTTCTTTTCTGATGGCGACAAATGAATGTTGATTCGTGTTTCCTTGACATTCTCTGCATCTCCCAAGTTAACAATTTCTGTGTCATCTATGTTGGACTTCGGTCTGTTCTTAAAATTCTCAACTTCTTTGACGAACTCCTCTGGTATGTCATTTTCTTCTGAATCAATTTCTGTTTGTTGCGTTGTCTCATTTCATATCATAGTCATTGATTCATCACGATGAGTAATAGCAATGTTGTATAAGTAAAGTAATGACAGAAAAATAATAATGAGTGTTGATTCATATGAAAATGAAATTTCTTTGATAAATTCCATAACAGTTTTGAACATTGAAGATCTTTTTACGAAAATCAAAATGCAAAAAGAAAATCATCTAGTAAAAAAAAATAGCGCATGATGCTTGTTTTATCCTTGCTACTAAGAGGCTCGCTAGGCCATGGTGGTCCAGCTGTTGAGTTAGTCTCCTCTACTCACAGCTTGTATGGAAGTACCTTCCTCCCCCTCCTCCTAGAAAAGAACACAACGGTTCATGTCATTGTCTTCCAAGAACAAGTTCTTCACCGCAACGAGCACCTCTTCTTTGTCTGTCCCATAAACAATGTCAGTCCGTTGGAATGTTTGCTCCAAAGGCAGCATTGGCTATTCCAGTAGGTAGTAAGGACCGTGCCATGGTGGTGACCAGTTGTTAAATTCCTCCCAAGTGTACTCGTACCCCAGACCAAAAGTAGTGTCGTGCTTCTTGAGCTTTATGGGTTTAGCAATCCCCTGGAGGTTCTTGACAAGCCCCTTGCTAGGTTCTTACCCACACCAGTTCAATATACACTAGATCTTGTTTTCCCACCATTTATCTTTGTCATCTTCATTGACTCGGTCGATGTGGTGATAAGTCTCCCCACCTAACTTTCTTTTTCCCCCTATTGTCGAAATTATCTGACGATTGTATATAGGATTACTGCCATCACCATGAATGATCACTTCCTGGTAATCCTATTTAAATTTCATGGCCTGATGTAGTGTCGAAGCCAGAACCCCCAAATTTCTCTAAGTTCTCAGCTTCTTTGACGATCTCCTCTAGTATTTCGTCTTCTTCTGAATAAATGTCTGTTTGTTGCATTGTCTCATTTCATGTCACAGTCACCGGTTCATCAAGATGAGTAATAGTAATGTTGTATAAGTAAATTAATGACAGAAAAATAATAATGAGTGTTGATTCATATGAAAATCGAAATGCTTTGATAAATTCTATAACTGTTTTGAACATTAATGATCTTATTGCAAAAGTCAAAATGCGAAAAGAATCATCTAGTAAAAAAAATAAAACAGTGCATGATGCTTGTTTTAGCTTGCTACCACGAGGCTTGCTTGGCTCTGGTGGTCCAGTTGTTGAGGTAGCCTCCTCTACTCACAACTTGTATGGAAGTAACTTCCTCCCCCTCCTCATCGAAAAGAACACAACAGTCCATATCATTGTCTTCCAAGAACAAGTTCTTCACCACAGCAAGCACCTCTTCTTCCTCTGTCCCATAAACAATGTCAGTCTATTGGAAAGTTTGCTCTAAAGGTAGCATTGGTTGTTCCAGTGAGTAGTAAGGACCGTGCCATGGTGGTGATAAGTTGTTAAATTCCTCCCAAGTGTACTCGTACCCCAGACCAAAATTAGTGCCGTGCTTCTTGAGCTTTATGGGTTTAGCAATCCCCTGGAGTTTCTTTCCAAGCCCTTACCAGGTTCGTACCACTCCAGTTCAATATACAATAGATCTTGTTATCCCAAAATTTATCTTTGTCAACTGCATTGACTCAGTCGATGTGGTGATAGGTCTCTCCACCTAACTTTCTTCTTCCCCTATTGTCGGAATGGTCTCACGATTGTATATAGGATTGCTGCCATCACCACGAATGATCACTTCCTGGTGATCCCATTCAAATTTCATGGCCTGATGCAATGTCGATGCCCGAACACCCATAAAATGAATCCTATGACATCCTAACAATAGGTTGTAGGATGCTGGCACATCCATCACTTGAAAGTCAACCTCGAACCAAGTTGGTCCCATTTGAACACACCGGCTAATTTCACTGATGGTGGACCTCTGGGATCCATCAAAAGCTTTTACATAGATTGCTCCTTCTTTTATCTCATGCAGTCCTTTACCCAGCTTCCTGAGTATTATCAACAACCATATATAAGCATTGATCCACCATCAATCAGAATCTTGGTAATGAAGTAGTGTTCATATTGTACGTTTATATGCAATGCTTTGTTATGACCCAGCCCTGCAGGCGGCAACTCATCCTCATATAAAGTGATTTTGTGGCTTTGTAACACTTGTCCCACTATATTGGCCATTTCTCTGCCAGTGATATTACTTGGTACGTATGCCTCACTCAATACCTTCAATAGAGAATTTTTGTGTGCCTTAAAGTTGCAACATAGAAAGGATAGATATCTGCACTAGTGTTTTGTTTAGCTGCTTAATGACTGAATACTTCTAGGTTGAGGGGCCAATTTGAAGCTTGCTTACTTAACTCAACTAAGTGTTTCGGGGTATAGACTATTCCAGTCCTTGTCATAACCTGTGCTGCAATATTCTCTTCGAACCTAACTCTGCCTTTCCTCCTAGCCTCGACCGTATAATCCCAAGGGATAGCTTTTGCATGGAATTATGGCATGGTGGTCATTTCTACTGGAATTGGTGCGGCTACCTTTACTTAAAATGGGATATGTTCCTTGGGTGGTAAAATTGTAACCTAAAACTGTGTCGGTGCTTTAGCTGATGGTGCTGCCTCAAACTCAAGCGGGATAGACACATCTACCTTAGTGACCTTAGGTGGTTGAATCTGGACCATGATGGGTTTAAAAGTAACTGCTGGCTTCTTTGGATCATCGCCTTCTTACGATCAACCTAATGGAACCCTTGGGATCCCAATCATCCTCTATTTCAATCATGTGAACACCCCCGTAATTGTGATCTAATAAGGGGTTGTCGCAAATATTTGTAGCGGCTTCCTTTGCAACAATGACCTTGTCATCAATTAAGGACTGTATCTTGTCCTTTAAAGAGCGCCATTCATTGATGGTGTGTCCCTTAATGCTAGAAATACACAAGATTTATTTAGTTTAACCCACTGATAAAGATTCTCACGGGTTGAAGTAGGGATGCGTATGACATAATCGGTGGTTTTGAGTCTCTCATATAGCTGATCAATAGGTTCAGCAATGGTTGTGTATTGTTTTGGGGGTCTTTGATCGATGTTAGGTCGCGAACTAGGAAAGTTTTGGCATGTGGGGGTGATTTGTAATAAGGTGGTTGGGCATTTTAGGGTTAGTATACATTTGCATATTGGGAATATTTGGGTGACATAAGATGATTTGTGGGAGGTAAAGGTGACTGGTAAGTAGGTGCTGGGGCTTGGTATTAAGATGGTTGGTAGTTTGGAGCTGACTAGTATGTGAGTAGAGGTATAGGGTAGGTTTGGTTTTTGAGGGGAGACATCGTCTTTTGTGCAACCATTACGGCCCTCACATCTCTTAATCTTAGACACACCACTAGACTGCCAGTCTTTTTTTGTGGCTCGCAAGGCCGCAAAATTCGTATCCATGTCGCTTTTGATACCTTCTTCAATTCGCTCCCCTAGCTTGATGATGTCAGAAAACTTGTGATTTTCAATCAACATTAGCCATTCATAATACTGCGGGTCCTGAGCCTGGACAATGAATTTGTTCACCTGTTCCTCCTCTAAGGCAGGTGTGACCTAGCGGCTTTCGACCTCTAACGAGTAGCATTCTCGTGAAATGTTTCTGTAGTCTTCTTCTTAAGATTCTGATTGTAGAATACATCTGGTGCATTCTCTTTATTCAACCTTAACCTGTCTATGAAATCAGAGGCCATTCCTACCCAATTTGACCATTTCTTAGGAACTTGGCTGATGTAACAGGATAGTGCATCTCCCTTTAGACTCCTCATGAATAGTTTCATACGGATCATTTTGTCCTCTCCTACTACGACCAGCATGTCGCAGTGGGTTCTTAGATGGACCCTCAGATCACCTGTACTGTCAAACATTTCGAACTTGTGAGGTTTGTTCTCCTCTGGCAGTTCAACATCTAGTTCTATGTAGATATCTTCATAGTTCAACCCTTCAATACCTTTACTTCTCTCGGCGCCTTGGATTCGGCTAGTCAATTTCTTAAGCTCTTCAGCCAAATTCCTGATTAGTGAATCCTTCTCCTCAGACTTAGGGGCGCATGATACATGTTGGGCAGAGAGTGGCACAGTCTCCACGTAAATGGGGTTGTTGTGGGTGTGGAAGTGGTCATTTGCGGAGTTTTGTGGTTTGGGAATGAGTAATGGATTGTTGTTTGGAGTGTGGCAAGTGTTGCATTGATTCATTGCTGGAATGGTTGGGAGATTTGGTTGCTTTTGTGGAGGTGTGGGATTTTGGCTGCAAGGTCAGATGGTGTCCAAGGTGCTAAGGGAGAAGGATAGGTTGGCAAGGTTCCAAATCTAATCAAGCTCTTCTTGGAATCTCAACAGCTTCTGTTCGAGTTGGGATGCATTTCCTTGTAAACCTCAGTACCATGACCATGAGTGACCTTTACCCGTTTAGTTGAGTTCTCCTTTCTGGTGTTGTTCAAATCTTCCATCTTCCATTTGTTCTTGTTTTTGACAGGACTAAGATGAGAAGTGGGTGGAGGGCCCTTGGATCTTGTGGAATAAGATGATGTTTCGAGAGTGCTTGAACTAATCTTTGGGGAGGGAAATGACAAAACAAAAAAAAAAAGGGGTGACCAAGTTAGTGAGGATCATAAAAAAATATTGCAATATTTAAACACGTAGTGCGAAAATATAAAGCGTGTCACAATTTGGGAGCCTCGTTGTGCCCAAGGTAGGCCTAGTGACAAGTTGATTTGGAGAACTTAGGATGCTAAATGCCTCATTTTATTGATAAAAAATAGACGAATCCCAAAATGACACTAAATAAGCAATAAATAAAATTCACTAATAGCCATTGGCCTTATTACATTTTATAAAGCAAGAAGGCAAACTCCTATCTATTTGGTCCCAGAAGGACCTTCCCCAGATTCGGCATCCCTGGCTCCATCGAACATATTTCCCAACTTGCAAAGTCCCAGTAATAGGTAGGCCCTGGCTAGGTGTTCGCCTTCGGTTCCTTCAGTATTTTGGTAATCTTCGACCCTCTTGAGAAACTTCTTCTCCAACTCCACTATGCCTCACACCAAGTATCCCAGTCGCTTGTTGGCATTGACAACCATATACTTCCACTCCTTAATTAACTTCTGATTGTCCTCTTGTATCGCACGGTGATTTTTGCACTCCCATATCCTCATGAGTAGTTTGTTATATTTGACATGTGCCTCGGCTTTTTCATCTATGATATTGTGACCTCGAACTAACCTAGGCTGGCCCAGACCATCAAGATTATTCTCCAACCATCCTGTATAGTAGGGAGTACAACCAGCATGGTATTATATGGCTCGATGGTATCCCTCCCCATGATGATCTTGTAGTGCTACATATGCTGAGTTTGGCACTTGTAAGTTATATCATCATCATGGAAGTCAGCCCGGAAGTGGCTCATCTTGTCGAACCTAGGTACAACCTGCTTCCTACCAGCTTGCCTCATAACCCGGAGAGGGATGTAAGGGTATATTCATCTCAGGCCGATCAATATCACGAAATGTGCATCTCTGGATTGTGCTATGAACTCCTTGGTCGGAAACCACTCGAACATCAATTGTACCTAGTCATCAGTTAGATTTTAGAAATGTTCGAGCTATTCTCTAGTATTCTCTGGTTGGGCTAAGATATTGGGAAAGTAATTCATTCGCTTCGGATGATGGAAAGTGATATGGTCATCCCAATCCCTTTGCTGAATCTCTTGTTGGTATTCACCTTTTTGGAGATGCTCTATGAGCCAAAGTTGAAGTAGCAAATTCCAGCCTTTGAAGTGTTTGGCTCCCTGTTGACACTTCTCTAAGGCTCTGTATATTTCCGCAATGATCATTGGCATCATGCTGAATGGTTGCTCGCTAATTCCTTTCATTAAGGTCTTACTTACCATAGCCAGTCTGGTGTGTATTCTTTCTTTCTTCATTTGAAACACGATAAACCCTAGGAAATAAAACATGAATACAATTACCCTTCGATGAATTTGCTATAATGATGTGATGGAAAACTCGTCAAAATAGGTACAGTAGGATTTGCTGTGCCCGTACCTCTCAAATAGTCAAATGGAATATAGGATTCTTCCAGACATGTCAGTTCTTGATTCTTTTTCATACCCATCATTTTTAGGAAGCCCCTGCCTTTGCAGTTCTCATCATCAACAAACCCGAAGTTTCCCACACTATACCAGCCAATCATCCTATCTCCTCTAGCAAGGGTGTCATTTCAATGGCTCCAAAGCAGAATACATCCCTCTCACAATCCCAGAACAAAGTAGCAACTTCTATGATCATGTTGTTGGGTTGGATTTCTAGAGGAGAATGTAGGTTCGCCAAATATTTTCGGACAAGTGTTTGATCACTAGAGTGAAGATATTTCCACCAGGTTTACTGGTTTTGGGTGGTCATCAGTGACCATGCCGAATCTAGGGACTTCGTGCCTCATATTTCTGCAAGACAAATAAGGTTAGGCCCTTACCTCTACCGGACTCAGCTACTTAATGTCAATAATTAGAATGAAGCATTTACTTCTCCAAATAAATGCACAGAACATGGTTGTGTCCGTTTGGGTTTAGGGAAACCCGGTGGAATTTTGACAAGGCTATTTTAAAGAGTCATTATGTGGACAACATAACAGACTCAGTTAGGCTTGACCATGATGAATGCATAGTTTAAACAGAGTAAAGTTTCTATGGGTTTTTAGACTGGTACACTTGAGCAGACTACTCAAGGGGAAAGGCACGGAACCATCGACTACACCGTTGATTGACTGATTTTACAACAAATATGCCTTTTACGGATATATGGGCAATAATATAGGAAGAGCGCAACCACTCATTATAAGCGTTGCTATGGGATTTGTTTGGCACGAGTGGAATATGATGTTGAGCATGATAATGCAACAATTAAAAGAATGTTGTCACGTATTTGCACGTTAAGAAAGCAGTAAATACAACAGTTTCATAATTTAAAGTAGTAGTAATGGAAAGAAACAAAAAAAGACAAGTCAGTTTTGTAATTGAAAAGGGAATTGAATGCTTAAAGGAGTGAAACAAGTAATTGTACATAAAGTCATATAAATTCCCAATAACAGTCTGAAATGGTAAAAGGCTAGATCATCCCTAGCAGAGTCTTCATGGTGTCTCGCCCCCTTTCGCTCGCGAAATTGGGTTTTTGACATTTGGTATAGGATAACTCATTCCTTTTTGGAATTGGGTTTTGCATTTGAAGAGTCGCCACCTAATGATTTATGGTGCATTAGGATGCCTAAGTGTTAAGGGAACTCTTACGGACATGCATCTATTACTGATTTTGAGCGTGGTCACAACTTAAAAGAGAATCGTTTGAAATCCTATAGGCATGCTTGATAAATTGTGTTAACAATGAGAGATTACTTAAGCCCTAGTTCAGAATAGACTGATTTTAAATTAGACTAGTTTCAATTTTATTTTTTGCAGATGATAGGATCTATTATTGCTGGTTTTAAAAATCTAGTGTACTGATTTTAGTTTTGAACATGGTACTAATTTATAGCCCTTTAAATCCTAGAACATGATGTATAAGTGGAAACAAGCATGCATAATTCAAAATGAAGTCATATATGTAGGTTATCTAGGTGTGAAGTTGAACATATAGAATTTTAAATAAATAAACCTCTATAGACATGGTGTCTAAGGTGCAGAATTGAACACGCAGAATATGAAACAGCCCTATAGGCATGCTTTCTAAGTGCAGTTTGAATATACAAAATTGAAATATCCTATAGACATGGTTTCTAAACACAATTTGTATATGCAGAATTAAAAGTAGTCCTATAGGCATATTTTCTTGTAAGGCCCCGTAAAATTTTGTGCTTAAAACTTATTAGCTCGTAGTGCCAAGGTACGCATATGGTTTGGACCCTTTTTACTGATTTTGCACTTAAAAATCAAAAGAATCAATTTTCCAAAAAATTGTCATTCTGCGGTCCAGAATGCGATTGCAAATCAGCTATGTAGACCGCATTTCTACTGCAGAGTGAAGCATAAGGATTGTCAAAATTGATGTTGAAAAAGCGGTACATTATGCGATCGCATAATCAATATGCAGACCGCATAATGATCGCATAAATTCCTTAAGGATTTGTAGACGTCAATTATGCGGTGCAAAATGCGACCGCATAACAGGAATGCAGACTGCATTCCTGTCACAGACCCAGGCAGACCTTCATAGTTTTGGGCACATTTCTGCGGTCAATTGTGCAAATTGCATTTGGATTCTGCGATCGCAAAATGCGACCGCAGATTTGATCGGGCTTCTATTTTTCTAAATTTTAAAGCCCGACCCCTTTTTAATAAAACCCCTCAACCCCATCATTTTAATAATATTGCTGAACAAATTAATAGAGAGGAAGAGATGGTCTTGAGAGATAAAGACATCTTCTTTAAAATTTGGTTCTTCAAAACCATCCGGGCAGGGAAATATCAAGCTTATCTTCATACCCTATTTACTTACTGATAAAATCCCTAACTTCTCCCATTGAATTTTTTATTTAAACTAAGAGGGGGAGTCTCATGCATTAGTCCTTGAAATAATGGTTGAAATCCTTCATGCATGTCTATTAAAAACCTAAAATCTAGTAGGAGAAATTGGGTAGGGGTAAAGGAGTATTCAAAGATGGGTTGATAACCTAAATGAGTTTAAGTAGTAGTTGTGAACTTCAATTTTAAGTTATGTGTAATAATTTATGCACTATATTGACGTTGCTAGACTGCTTGGTGAGTTGAGAATAGAAGTTAAAAAGGGAATTCGGCTACAGGTATGTATGGGTAACTTTGATCCTTGTAGAATCGCCTCGTTTGATGTACGTATGCTTGGTAGGTGATATTTACGTAAATTAATTATGAATTTCTTGTGATTGGTACATTGTGATTGTTTTATGTGGTTGTAATTGGGGAATAAATGACTAAAGGAAATTGTGACTAGTGCAACTCGAATAACTGTGGTAACAATATCTATGGCTTGTTTTGGGCAATTACCAATGTGACGTTAAATGTATACGGGGTGTTGAATATGATGGAAATAGAATTTATGGTTATGGAAACACTTGTAATATTGTTGTTGTTAATTCTTGAGAAATATTGTTGTTGAGCTTAGGGAATTGTTTGTTGTTGTTGTGTTATTTGTGGATTGAAACTGTACGGTGGGATCGGGTTGCACGCCGCAACATGAAGTAATAAGGTGTGGGTTGTGGTGATAAGGGTGGCCGAGGTAATAAGGGTGGAAAGTGATCGAAATCACTATTAAAACAAAATATGAGCAAACTGTGAAACTATTGAAGTGAAATTGTGGAAGGGGAAAACAGGAGAGTTTGTAAACTTGTTTGGCTTGATTGTTCCTTCATATGTGTTTGGTTGCTGCATCCATTACTGTTTCCTACTTATGTGTGGTTTGAGTTTACTTGGAACAAGTTTGTTCATACATACTAGAACAATTCAAATGTACTGACGTCCCTTTTGCCAGGGGCGCTACATTCGTGTTATGATTGTAGGTGGATCTATAGCAGGCACTCCAGTCCATCGACCGTAGATCCTCATTACTTCCTGCAAGCTAAATCGGTGAGCCTCTTTCATTTTGGGGCACTACGTGGCTCACGCTGCTTCTATTCTTATCTTTTAGGATCCGATTTTGGTATTTGTAAAAGGTATAGCCGGAGCCTTGTTGCCGGCAAGTATTGTATTATTCCTCTTTCATCTTTAGAGTCTCCGTAGACAGGTAATGTGGGTTAAGAACTTATGCAAACATGTATTTTGTAAGTTGGGCGATGTAAGTTGTAAACCACGCTAAAGATTATCTATGTTATGTATGCTTTTGTAACATGGTGTTCCAATTATAATTAGCGGTTTCACTTGGTTAATAAGTAATTAAAAATGTAGGGTAACACGTGGGATAGGAAAGGCACCCAGGTCCGCTTGACTGGGGTTACTCGGTTGAGCGGCGGTCATGTCCCTCGTATTTGGGCTGTGAAAAACTTAGTATCAGAGCCAAAGGTTTAAAGCAGTCCTAAGATGTCTCGGAGCCGTGTCTAATAGAGCCCTACTTATCAGTGTGAAGTCGACCACATCTATAAGTGGGGGGCTTCATGGATATTTGGGAAAATTTCCCACTTCTTTGTTATTCTGTATCATGCGGTGAAGTGAAATGTGAAAGTATCTATATCTAACTCGTGCTTTGTTTCGAAATTTTTCAGTAATGGCACCTAAGAAGAGAGCTAGACTCGGCCTTGGGGCCAATGCCACAAGTGAGGCTATGAATCTTGTACCTGATATTGTGGGTGAGAGTGACTCCCCGGCCTTGATCCTACTTGGCCCATCCGTCCTAGAACAACATGTTCATGTTCCTGCAGCGGCAGAAGGTGCCACCATCCCTCCCACCGATATTCCTGATTCTGGCACCATCCCAGCTCCTGTTCCCGAGGCTTCTAATGTGGACCTCAGAGGAGCCATCTGCATGTTAACCCAGTTAGTGGCCGCTTAGGCCCAGAGATCCCAGGATGCCCCTACATCCTCTAGCGGACACGGAGATTCAGCCAGTTCCAAAGTTAACCAGTTTTTGCGGCTAGCCCCTCCAGAATTCTTAGGCATAGACCCAGAGGCCGATCCGCAGGAATTCCTTAATGAAATGTATAAGACCCTCCGAGTGATGAAGGCTTCAGAGACAGAGGGAGTTGAGTTGGCATCATATCGATTGAGGGGAACAGCGTATTCATGGTTCGAGATGTGGGAGGATCCCGTGTGGAGGGAGGACCTCCGGCCAGATGTGACCAGTTTGTAGATGCATTCATGGACCAGTTCTTTCCTAGTGAGACAATAGCATCCCATGCCACTAAGTTTGAGACCCTCAAGCAAGGCAGCATGAGTGTTTGGGAGTACCACTTGGAGTTCGTGAGGTTGTCCAAGTATGCTCCTTAGTTAGTGTCGACCACGGCAGCTAGAGTTCGGCGATTTGTTCAGGGTGTTAGTCCCTTACTAGTGAATGAGGCTGCTACAACAGCCTTACACTCGGACATGAACTATGGAAAGATTGTGGGATTTGCTTAGGCCACAGAGGCTAGGAAATTGAAGATTCAGGCGGAAAGGATGAATAGCAGTAGGGCCCGGTCAGCGGGTCACTCAGGGAGATTAGCTCAGGGGAGAGAGTCGTCAGGACCGTCTCAGTCTTATGCTCAGTCCTCAGCAAGAGCACCACCATATCTGTACAGTTACCAGTAGAGCAGTCACATGAGACCAGGTTCAGATAGTAGGAGACCCCATCTGTCCGGTCGTTTGGGAGGGAGATCACAGTAGTAGGGGAGGGCTCTATGTCCCAAGTGTGGGAGATTTCATACAGAGACTTGCTACTTGGATATCCCGGTGTTTTTCAGATGCGGGGTGAGAGGTCACATTCAGCGAGACTGTCATGTGCCTTGTCAGGGCATAGGTAGGGGATCTGCTCAGTCATCCGGTTCTTCCGTCGCTACATCATCTATACGTCCTCCAACCCCGGTGGGACGTGGTACAGTTAGGGGACGAGCTCGTGGTAGAGGTGGACCCAGCTGGTTCTATGCCTTGAGTGGTCGCCAGAGGGTAGAGGCTTCTCCAGATGTGGTTACAGGTATCTTTTCTGTTCAGGCCCATTGATTTTTATGCTCTTATCGATCTGAGATCCTTTTTGTCTTATGTCACCCCATTCATTGCTTCAAGCTTTGAGATACAACCCGAACAACTTCATGAGCCATTCTCTATATCGACTCCGATTGGTGATACTATCATTGCCGCGCGAGTTTTATAGGAACTGTGTTGTTACAGTATGTGGTCCTATTGCTACGGCCCATATTGTCGAGCTTGGAATGGTAGATTTTGATGTCATTATGGGAATGGACTGGCTTTATGTATGTTTTTCCAAACTTGACTGCCGAATGAGAATCCTGAGGCTCTAGTTTCCTAATGAGCCAGTTACTGAGTGGAAGGGAAATGGTGTGGTGCCGAAGGGTAGGTTAATTTTTCTTCCTTAAAGCTTTAAAGATGATTAAAAAGGGGTGTATCTATTATTTTGTCCGGGTGGTAGACACCACATTAGCAGTGTCTGCCCTCGAGTCCGTGCCGGTTGTGAACGAGTTTCTTGAACGATTCCCAGATGAGCTTCCAGGAATTCCACCAGATATGGAGATTGATTTCGGGATTGATGTATTGCCAGATACCCAGCCAATATTTTTTCCTCCATACAGAATGGCGCCAGCAGAGTTAAGAGAGTTAAAGGAGCAGCTGAAGGATTTATTAGAGAAGGGATTCATACGACTGAATGTGTCACCATGGGGTGCTCTGGTTCTTTTTGTCAGGAAGAAGGATGGGTCGCTCCGGATGTGTATTGATTATCGGTAGCTCAACAAAGTCACCATAAAAATAAGTATCCATTTCCTCGAATAGATGAATTGTTCGACCAATTGCAAGGAGCGAGATTCTTCTCCAAAATTGATCTACGGTCAGGATATCACCAATTGAAGATTAGGGAGCAGGATATTCCCAAGACCGCTTTCAGAACTCGCTATGGTCACTTTGAATTCTTGGTCATGTCTTTTGGGCTAACCAACGCCCCGGTAGCTTTTATGGATCTTTTGAATCGGGTCTTCAAGCCATTTCTTTACTCCTTCGTGATTGTTTTAATCGACGACATCCTTATTTATTCGCGAAGACGAGAGGATCATGCCTATCACCTTAGGGCAATTTTGCAGACTCTTCATCAGCATCACTTGTACGCTAAATTCTCAAAATGTGAATTTTTGTTGGAGTCCTTCACTTTTATTGGTCATGTTGTTTCCAATGAGGGGATTAAGGTGGACCCCCAGAAGATTGCGGTAGTGAAGGATTGGCCTAGACCCACGACTCCGACAACGGTTCATAGCTTCTTGGATTTAGCCGGGTACTACCGGAGGTTTGTGGAGGGATTCTCTACCCTCGCCTCCCCATTTACTAAATTAACGAAGAAAGCAGTTAAGTTCTAATGGTCCGACGCTTGTGAGAGAAGTTTTCATGAATTGAAGTCAAGGTTGACCTCGGCACCGATATTGGCCTTGCCGGAAGGCACGGAAGAATTTGTGGTCTATTGCGATGCTCCTAGGGTCAGCTTAGGGTGTGTATTGCTGCCGCGTGGGAAGGTTATAGAGTATGCTTCAAGGAAACTCAAGAATCACGAGAATAATTACCCAACGCATGACTTGGATCTTGCAGCAATTGAATTTGCCTTGAAAATATGGCGGCATTATCTTTATGGGGCCCATGTGGATGTGTTCTCAGACCACAAAAGTCTCCAATATTTGTTCAAACAGAAGGAGTTAAATTTGAGGCAGCGGCGGTGGTTAGAATTGCTTAAGGATTATGATATGGATATCTTATACCATCCGGGTAAGGCGAATGTTGTGGCCGACGCCCTCAGTCAAAAATCCATGGGTAGTTTGGCTCACTTGGGGGCGATCAGAGGCTCCTAGCTCGGGAGGTCTATCAGTTGGCCAGTCTTGGGGTTTGCATTTCAACCCCAAATAAGGAGGAAGTTATGGTGCGTAATAGAGCTGAATTATCGCTTGTAGAGGAAGTCAAGGAAAAACAGTTCATTGATCCATCATTGGCACAGATGAAAGAAGCAGTTATGAACAACAAAACTTCGGCATTTTCACTTGACGACAATGATGATGTGCTACGATGTCAGGGAAGGCTATGTGTTCCAGATGTGGATAACCTTCGGGATAGAGTAATTGCGGGGGCTCATCATTCCAGGTTTTCAGTGCACCCGGGTTCTATGAAAATGTATCACGATCTCAAGGAAATTTATTGGTGGAACGATATGAAGAGGGGTACGGCTGACTTTGTATATAAATGTCCAAATTGTCAGCAAGTAAAAGCAGAGTATCAGCAGCCCGGTAGGTTAACCCAACTTATGAAAATACCAAAGTGGAAGTGGGAGATGATCAACATGGATTTCGTGGTAGGATTACCTCGCACTCAGCAAAAGTTCGACTCAATTTGGGTGATAGTGGATCGACTCACCAAATCAGCTCACTTCTTGCCAATCAAGTGCATCGATACCACAGAACAGTATGCTCGAATGTACATCAAGGAAATAGTGAGGCTTCATGGTACTCCGCTCTCTATTATTTCGGATCGAGGGGCGTAGTTCACAACTAATTTTTGGAAGAAATTTCGGCAAGGTTTGGGTACCCAGGTGAATCTCAGCACGACTTTCCATCCGCAGACCGATGGTCAAGTAGAGCGAGTTATTCATACGCTTGAAGATATGTTGCGAGCTTGTGTCTTGGACTTCAAAGGTAACTGGGATGATTACCTGCCCCGTATAGAATTTGCTTCCAATAACAGCTTTCACGCTAGCATTCAGATGGCCTCATTTGAGGCATTATATGAAAGAAGGTGTAGGTCTCCGATTGGGTGGTTCGAAGTGGGTGAAGCAGAACTGGTAGGGTCAGATTTTGTACAGCAGGCCATGGAGAAAGTTAAAATCATTCAGGAAAGGATGAAGACTGCTCAGAGTCGCCAAAAGTCTTATGCGGACATTCGTAGGAGGGAATTGTAATTTCGAGTTAATGATTGGGTGTTCTTGAGGGTATCCCCTATGAAGGAAATCGTACGCTTAAGGAAGAAAGGTAAGTTGAGTCCTAGGTATGTCGCGCCATATCGAATCATTCAAAGGATAGGACAGGTGTCCTATAGGTTAGAATTGTATCCCGAAATGTCATTAGTGCACCCGGTGTTACATGTGTCCATGTTGAAGAAAGTGGTTGGAGATCCACCCACCATCGTGCCAGTCGAGACTATCGAGGTTAATGGAGAGTTGTCGTATGAAGAGGTTCCGGTTGCTATTCTGGTTAGGCAAGTCCGTAAGTTGAGAAATAAGAAAGCTGCCTCAGTGAAGGTGTTGTGGTGGAGTCAACAGTTTAAGGAAGCTACGTGGGAAGCGGAGAATGAAATGAAAGAGAAATATACCTATCTATTTGATCATGTTTAGAAGAAATTATGTGACTTTCTATCCCTAAAACAACTATCATTGTGTCCAAGTTCTTTCCTTCATAATACTAGTGAAGTTCCTCTAGTTGTGCAATACTTATAGTTGTTGTGATTATTTTAAGTCATGTGAACATATCTTTGGTAAATGAAAGTTTGACAAAGACTCTTGTGATAAGTAATCAATTAATGGTTGTATAAGTTGGTAACAAACTACTTGTATGCATGTAGTATGTTGAAATGGTTAGATTATGTGGAACTCATTGAGATAACTGATTCATAAGAAAAACATATCAAGTGATCAAATGTGTGCAATTGTTAAGGTAGGAAATTGTATAACAGTGGTAGGGATGGTTGTAATCTGGTTATGGTGTTTGAAATTTGTGTTTCGGGGGCCCTTTGTTAGGCAGATATGTCCATAATACAAAGGAAACTCTGGCGAAAATTTTCTAAGAATATGGGAGTTAGTGAAAATTTTGAGAGTCTGCATATCATGCTTTTTAAACCAACTGATCTTTCAAAAATCCTTATTTGAGGACGAATGATTTTGAGTTGGGGAGGATGCAAGGCCCCATAAAATTTTGTGCATAAAACCTAAAAGCTCGTAGTGCTAAGGTCTGAATATGTGTTAGGAATGTGTAGAGTTCTTCGCGGCGAGCTTGCGAGGGGATACACGTGGTATTAGCGCACCGGTAATCATATCCATATCTACCCTTTCCCGTCTCGTTTAAGGTACTAAAGCGTGGATTGGTCTCGACCACTATTGCATGCTATTGCCCACCATGTTCCTATATGTCCCAGAGGCATTTAAGACAATTAATCCTAAAAGGGAGGGATATTAGGCTAACGTGAAGTTTCAAAGGTAAAAATCTAAGGCGACCTACAAAACATATAAAAGACTGCACATTCAAGGGGGAAGCACATAAACACATAAGGCTAAAGTATACCTTCTCAAACAAAATTATCCAATAGCATGACTTAAACAAACAAGTAAGGTCTGATTCTAAAAATACTTGAGGGAAGAAATCAGTGTTCTTACGGCAGGCTTGGACTATTACATAACTCAGTTAGGAAGTCAGGTCTTCCTGCTAGTTATAGTACTTAAACAAATAACGGAAGCGAGTTTAGTTTTATTATTATTACTGCCTAAGGCTTGCCTAAGTGTTTAGGGAACTCTTACGGACATGCATCTATTACTGATTTTGAGCGTGGTCAAAGATTAAAAGAGAATCGTTTGAAAACCTATAGGCATGCTTGCTAATTGTGTTAACAAGTAGAGATTAAGTTACTTAACCACAGGTTCATAATAGACTAGTTTTTAATTAGACTAGTTTCAGTTTTATTTTTTGCAGATGATAGGATCCATTATTGCTGGTTTTAAAAATCTAGTGTACTTATTTTAGTTTTGAACATGGTACTAATTTATAGCCCTTTGAATTCTAGAACATGATGTCTAAGTGGAAACAAGCATACGTAATTCAAAATGAAGTCATATATGCAGGTTATCTAGGTGTGAAGTTGAACATGCAGAATTTTAAATAAATAAACCTCTATAGACATGGTGTCTAAGGTGCAGAATTAAACACGCAGGATGTGAAATAGTCCCATAGGCATGTTTTCTAAGTGCAGTTTGAAAATGCAGAATTGAAATATCCTATAGACATGGTTTCTAAACACAATTTGGATATGCAGAATTAAAAGTAGTCCTATAGGCATATTTTCTTGTAAGGCCCCGTACAATTCTGTGCTTACTGATTTTGCACTTAAAAATCAAAAGAATCAATTTTTCACAAAATTATCATTCTGCGGTCCAAAATGCGATCGCAGATCAGCTATGTAGACCGCATTTCTGGCGCAGAGTGGAGCAGAAGGATTGTCAAAGTTGATGTTAAAAATGCGATCCATTATACGATTGCATAATCAATATGCAGACTGCATAATCGTCGCATAAATTTCTCAAGAATTTATGGAGGTCAATTTTGCGGTTCAAAATGCGATCGTATAACAGAAATGCGGACCACATTACTATCGCAGACCCAGGTAGACCTTCATAGTTTTGGGCGCATTTCTGCGGTCCAATCTGCGGACCACATTTTGATTCTGCGATCGCAGAATGTGACCGCAGATTTGCTCGGGCTTCTATTTTTCTAAATTTTAAAACCTAACCCCTTTTTATAAAACACATCAACCCCCCCCCCATTTTAACAATCTTGCTGAACAAATTAAGAGAGAGGAAGAGAGGGTTTTGAGAGAGAAAGTCGTCTTCTCCAAAATATGGTTCTTTAAAACCATACGGGCCGGGAAATTTCAAGCTTATATTCATACCCCCTCTCCTTACAGGTAAAATCCCTAACTTCTCCCACTGAATTTTTAGTTTAAACTAAGAGGGGGAGTATCATGCATTAGTCCTTGAAATAATGGTTGAAATCCTTCATGTATGTCCTATTACAAACCTAAAATCTAGTAGGAGGAATTGGGTGTAAAAGAGTATTCAAAGAGTGGTTGATAACCTAAATGAGTTTGAGTAGCAGTTGTGAACTTCAATTCTAAGTTATGTGTATTAGTTTATGCACTATATTGACGTTGCTAGACTGCTTGGTGAGTTGAGAATAGAAGTTAAAAAGGGAATTCTGTTCCAGGAATGTATGGCTAACTTTGATCCTTGTAGAATTGCCTCGTTTGATGTATGTATGCTTTGTAGGTGATATGTACATAAATTACTTATGAATTTCTTGTGATTGGTACGTTGTGATTGTGTTATGTGGTTGTAATTGGGGAATAAAAGACTAAAGGAAATTGTGACTAGTGCAACTGGAATAACTGTGGTAACAATATCTATGGCTTGTTGTGGGCAATTACCAATGTGACGTTAAACGTATATGGGGTGTTGAATATGATGGAAATAGTATTGATGGTTATGGAAACACTTGTAATATTTTTGTTGTTAATTCTTGAGAAATATTGTTGTTGAGCTTCGTGAATTATTTGTTATTGTTGTTGTGTTGTTTGTGGATTGAAACTGTACGGTGGGATCGGGTTGTGCGCTACAACATGAAGTAATAAGGTGTGGGTTATGGTGATAATGGTGGCCGAGGTAATAAGGTTGGCCGAGGTAATAAGGGTGGAAAGTGATCGAAATCACTATAGAAAAAAAATATGAGCAAACTGTAAAACTATTGAAGTAAAATTGTGGAAGGGGAAAATAGAAGAGTTGGTAAACTTGTTTGGCTTGATTGTTCCTTCATATGTGTTTGGTTGCTGCATCCATTACTGTTTCCTACTTATGTGTGGTTTGAGTTTACTTGGAACAAGTTTGTTCATACATACTAGTACAATTTAAATGTATTGACGTCCCTTTTGCTGGGGGCGCTATATTCGTGTTATGATTGTAGGTGGATCTATAGCAGGCTCTCCAGTCCACCGACCATAGCACCTCATTACTTCCTGCCAGCTGAATTGTTGAGCCCCTTTCCTTTCGGGGCCCTGTGTGGCTCACGCCGCTTCTGTTCTTGTCTTTTGGGATCCTGTTTTGGTATTTGTAAAAGGTATAGCCGGAGCCTTGTTTCCGGCAACTATTGTATGATTCCTCTTTCATCTTTAGAGGCTCCGTAGACATGTAATGTGGGTTAAGAACTTATGCAAACATGTATATTGTTAGTTGGGTGATGTAAGTTGTAAACCACGCTGAAGATTATCTATGTTATGTATGCTTTTGTAACTTGGTGTTCCAATTATAATTAGCTATTTCACTTGGTGAATAAATAATGAAAAATGTGGGGTAACACGTGTGATAGGAAAGGCACCCAGGTTCGCTTGACTGGGGTTACTCGGTCGAGCGCCGGTCATGTCCCTCCAATTTGGGGCGTGACATTTCTACCCTTGAAATGCATAATTACACACCCTTTTCACTAGCCATTCCCACTGTTTATTACAAAACGAAAATACTGAATTACATCAGAACAGTAAATAAAAGATACAACTAGACGAAGTTTGATTCTTGGTTCCTCCCTGAGTTATGGAATAAATTGTCCAAGATGCCATTGCTTTAAAGCCTTTCTCAGACTTGAGTGTGTCAATGTTCCCTAAGGGTCTCAAAAGTACCCCGGGCAGTGCACACACCCAAGTTGCACTAATCAGATAGAGATGAGTGCAGTGTGGAAGGGCCAGCCCTTATGTGTCCAAGTTCGGAGGGAGCTCATGGGTCCCAAGACAAGGCTCACATAAGAGGGGAAGAATTTAAGTCTAAGAAGATTGTGGAAATGCAGTAATAAAGAAGTGAAGCAATAGAGTTTTAAAACTGAGGGGGAGAGGAGAGGGGTAAAGGGTGTTAGGAAAACAATTACAGAGTTGATAAATTCATAAAAGGGGGTCAGGGGTTGGGAGTTCATAGAAAAGAGCCTATGTACTTAGTCAAGGATCAACTTGGGGCATGCACAACAATAGAAGATGCTGGAAGGCCTATAAGCCCACCCGAACACACAACAACTAGAGAAAATATGGAAGTTATGATTCCAGAGGAATCAAGTCAGGGTCATGGACAGCAATGTTCAATGATGCCATGCCCCATACCAAACATAGATACCAAACATATTGGGGGTGGGGATTTAAGGTTCACAAGCCATGATAAGTAAATAACAAAACCATTAATTCGGAATAGAAAAGGCATAATACATCATGCTTAATGATGTAAATTAGTTAAATACAAACAAGAACGAAAGAAATAGTAAAGAAACAAGATATTGCTGATGTTGAAAATTTAGTTAGAACATACCAGCCAGAGAAGAAAAGTGTAGTAAAGAAAAGTAAGCAAGACTTCCAACTATAACATGGCTTTCAGCCGGCTAAACAAGTAGCAGCACAAGTAGTAGTAAAACAAGAGAGAGTTTTTGAGTGTAAGTGTGTGTTTGGAGCTAAAAGTGTTGGTGTTTGAAATAACAGAAGTACCGGGTATTTATAGCCTTTTAAAAATGAGTGAAAGTGAAATAATAAGCCACAAACATGAAAACAATCACTATTCAGAATCAATTATACGAGTGACTGCCTTTAATTAAAGGATCACTTGCTTAACGGGTAATGACAGGCTCATAATAAGGAAAGAAATCAATTTGTATGCTAACTGACAGTTGCCATAAAAGAAGCATTGAAGAAATTGAGTAAGTAATCAAGTCTATGTATAGGAATATACTAATTTTGGGAAGTGATTCAGCAAGGCAATACAAGGAAAAGAATCTATTAAACTTAACAGATGAGTGAAATCAGAATTTCACAAAAAGAATGGTTTGAAATCAGTCCAATATGGAAGATCAGTAAAGAAGGAAATTTAGCATATAAATAGAGTGCAGAAACGGTAGACATGCAAGGCCAAACTATGGCAAAGAGAAGTAATATGCAATAACAACACAAAATTAGTAGACAACAAACCTTGAAAATACGATAGTCACATAGGTCAACTTCATTGACTTAGTAATAGATAAAAGAGAGATTATCAGAAGCATGAAAAGGGTCAAGTGGAAAGCCCTTCTGAAAAAGTATTGTCGAGTTTCAATGATAGCAAGAAACCAAAATCACATAAAGAAATAGATGATCAAACAAAAGGATTTCAAATCTAGTCGAGCAACTTCATACAGATAAATTGCACTAGCATTTTCAGAAACTAGACTAGACCCCAAAACATTAGGGTTTTGAAGCCAATCGAGTCTAGATATGATAGACAAGTGAATCAAACAAATAAATATTCCAAGAAACTCGAATAAACCCCAAAATTGGGGTTTTCAACACCAATCGAACCTAGAGATAATAAACAAGTAAATCAAACAAATAAATACAAATGGAATAAGAAAAATCATAAGAAATTAAGGTTTTTATCATGCAAACTCAGAGAGGGGAACAATACAGGCAAACATAGCAGAACATATCAAAAATCGGAGAAAGTTTCGAAATAACTTAACAAGAAAACTCTAAAAGATAAAGAGTTTTTGAAGTAGAGTCTTAAAAGAAACTTCTAGAAAACATTTAGAAGTTCAAAGAAAAAATAGACCTGAAGTATATCTAAATGAAATCGAAAGAACCTTAGAGCTTAGGGTTTCAGAAGGACCCCAAATGATGAGAAACGCCATGAAAGCCATTGATATAAGCAGAAGAACCAAGGGTCTGACTCTAATGGCCATAGCTGGCTGGATAAATGCCACAACTTACCGGAGAACATCCATGAACTAAAATCGAACAAAGGTTGGACCAGAGTTCTTCATGGTCTGGCCTTGAAATCAAAAGAAGAGACACAGAGGAGATATGGAACGCCAGCATAAGTTTCCGATGACCTTGGAAGGCCATAGGTTAGGGCGGATTAGGTTGGCGGCGGCTAGTGTTTGATGGGGTTGTAGAGAGAATTTGGGATAGGAGAGGTTTTAGAGGTAGTGGATTATGAAGAATGAAAATGGTTTGGGGGGTCTTTAGGTTTAATTAGGAGAGTATTAATTGGAGTTGTTGATCTAAACGATCAACGGCAGGGATTAAATGGGAATCTGGATGGGTCGCTTAAATAGGTTGTGGGTCGGTATGAATGGGAATTAGATCAGAGTAATTGTGCTTCAAATTGAGTTCAATTGGGGTTTAAAATCAGGCTACAATTGAAATAAAGTTAAGCTAGCATTTAAATAGCCAATTCTCCTAATTGATTTTATAAAAAAATAATAGAATAATTTCTGTAGATAAATTAAAGGTACTAAAATTATTTATAGTATATAAATATAAAACTAAAAAACCTGGACTTAATTTTTATAGATATAAACGCAATTAAATCTAAAAGATGCAAATATTACAATTATATGCAATTTAGCCTTAAAATACTAAAACAATTTAAAAAATATGCAAAAATATCTTAGCTATATTTTAGTATAAATATGAGAGGCCAACAAATGAATTACCAAAAATAATAATTTTGGTAATTATTATTGGTTTTTTTAATGAATGAAATAGGGAAATAAATTAGCTTAAAAATCATTAAAAATTGAGAAAAAATAATAAGACATTTGGACATTCTTATATATGAACACATGTGCTATTTTGAGAGTATTTTGGATATAAAATATGCATTGTAAAAAATTAGGTATCAACACATGAGTGGTTTCGTTCTAGCCAAGAAGATACTCATGAGGTTACTTTTGGATGAACTTGGAGACGGATTGTATTCATTATGTGCGCAAATGCTTTCAATGTCAAGCACATGCCGACATGATAAAAGTGCCACCAAACGAGCTCAATGCAACAAGTTCGTCTTGGCTATTCACCACCTGGGGAATGGATGTTATTGGTCCGATTGAGCATAGGGCTTCAAACGAACCGGTTTATTTTGGTATCCATTTATTACTTCACTAAATGGGTAGAAGATGCATCTTACAAAGTTGTAACAACGAAAGTCATCGCAGATTTTGTCAAGGATCACATTGTCTGCCGATTCAGAGTTCCCGAGTCCATTATTACTGTCAACACTGCCAACCTCAACAATGATCTGATGAAAGCTATATGTGAAACCTTAAAAATCAAGCACAAGAATTCCACTGCCTACAAACCTCAGATGAATAGAGCCATCGAAGCCGCCAACAAGAATATTAAGAAGATACTAAGGAAAATGATAGAGAATCACAAGTAGTGGCATGAGAAGTTACCCTTTGCTTTGTTAGGGTACCGCACCATAGATCACACGTTGACCGGGGCAACCCCTACATGTTATTTTATGGTAACGAGGCTGTCATCCCAGCCGAGGTAGAGATTCCTTCCTTAAGAGTCATATAGGAAGCTGAGCTAGCGATGCAAAATGGATAAGGAGCTGTTATGAGCAGTTGGACCTTATCTATGGAAAAGAAAATGAACGTGGTATGTACCGGCTAACTATATCAGAACATAATATCTAGAGCCTTCAACAAAAGGGTCAAACCAAGACAGCTGGAGTTGAAGAAGATCTTCCCGCACTATGTTGAAGCCAAAGAGAAATTCTCTCCCTACTGGCAAGGTCCGTATATGGTTCATACAGATGGATGGAGAGATCTGGCAAAAACCAGTCAATTCAGACGTAGTCAAGAGATATTATGCCTATATTATTTCACATTTTCTTTTCTGATATAATTAAACTACGCTTGACCTGCTTCTTATTTAAGAGGGGATATGTAGGCAGCCTTATGGGTTCGGTCATATAATAATAAAATTTTCATTTCCCCCCAAAAGAATCTAGGGAAAAATTTTTAGAAGGGTCCTCAAAATTCCCGGCAAGTCCAGCCAGCGCTCTCACATATCAAGAAGTCGGTCATCAGTCAAGAACTAGGGCAGAATTTTGAGAAGGATTCTAAAAATTTCGAAAAAAGATTCAGCAAGGTCCGCCATCTGCAAAAAGTTAAAAATCATCTACCAAACTGGGGCAGAATTTTGAGGAGGACCCTCAAAATTCCAATATGAGAGCTGCAATGCCTTTAAAATGTGTCACGATAGCTAGTTCATCCAAAGCTACTTGATACATCAATACACTGCCAAAACAATTCTATTTATCAATGAATGCATATTTTTCACAAATTCTATTTACTTTTTCATAACTGTTAGGCGCTACCTAGGGGAACTCCAAGGGGGCTTCTAGAGCGGAGCAAAGCAAGGCCGGCTGATGAAGCAAGAACCAACCTCCCCTCATGAAAGTTATGATTTTTAATTAAACGTAGGCACAACTGACGATACCCTTCGTACACAAAGCGGATTCACTATCCATATGATCGTTAGACACTGAACATATCATAGATAAGTTATACTCTGCCCTTATTTTGCTATTTTCTCTCTACATGAGTATAATCTTTTACTCCATACTTGCATGAGTCTAATTTCTAACTTCATACTTGCATGAGTCTAATTTCTAACTCCATACTTGCATGAGTCTAATCCTTAACTCCATACATGCATGAGTCTAATCCTTGACTCCATACATGCATTAGTCTAATCCTTGACTCTATTCTTGCATAAGCTTAAGCCCTGACTCCATAGATGCATGAGTCGAATCTCGGACTCCATATTTGCATAAGTCATAGCACTGCCTTCTCTTTGTATGAGCTTAAGCTCTACCTCTCTATTTGCATAAGGCTAAGGATTGACTTCTCTTTGCATAAGGTTAAGCTCGACCTCCTTATTTGCATAAGGCTAAGCACTGCCTTCTCTTTGCTTTAGTCTAAGCCCTAACTCCATATTTGCATAAGGCTAAGCATTGCCTTCCATTTTGCATGGGACTAAGCCCTATCCCAAATCTAGAATGAGGTTAAGCTCTACCTCCATATTTTGCGTAAGGCTAAGCATTGCCATCCATTTTAATGAGACTATGCTCTGTCTCCAATCTTGCATGAGGTTAAGCTCTACCTCCATATTTGCATAAGGAAAAGCATTGCCTTCTCTTTGTATGAGACAAAGCTCTGTCTCCAATCTTGCATGAGTCTAATCCCTGACTCCATATTTGCATAAGCCTATGTACTGCCTTCTATTTGCATAAGACTATGCTCTGTCTCCAATCTTGCATGGGTCTAATCCCTGACTCCACATTTGCATGAGGTTGATCCTTGCCTTCATACCTGCATGAGTCTAACCCCTGACTCCATATTTGCATGACTCTTATCCCGGACTCCATATTTGCATAATGCTAAGAACTGCCTTCTCTCTGTATGAGTCTAAGCCTTGACTCCATATTTCCTGAGGTTGATCCTTGCCTCAATACCTACATGTGTCTTAAGCCCTAACTCCACTCCTGCATGATTCTAATCCCTGACTCCACATTTGGATGAGGCTAATCCTTGCCTCCCCATTTGCATAAGACTAATCTCTACCTGTCCACTTGTATGAGACCAAGATTGTCCCATTTTACATCAATATTGATATGCTCTACTACTATGTACCTACTTTTCAATTGGGATAATCTCTTCCCTCCACTTCGCAAGACTAAATTTGTCTTGTTACATCATATTATTTCACATCATAGGCTGAAACATCGCCAATCTTTCCAAAGGCGTCATAATCTTAAGGCATCATCCTCATAGCCGGAAGACACATGCCATGGCCTAAGGATCTCTCAAATTTGCATATCATTTTTCAAAGGAATCAATGTTTGAATACACCATTTTCATGGCACGAGAACATCATTTAGTGGCCTGCGAATCCGTTACTAAACAATTCATGCCTAGGATGCCATGGTCTAAGGACGTCATCTTTAACCGTCTGAAGACAACCTTAATGGTTCAAAGGAAATTTGTATCATGTTTAAATTTTTGCAAATACGTTTATAGCGTCTTTTATCTACATGTAACCAATAAGAAATCACTATCTTAGTAGGAGTAATCTCGCTCGGGTTCACTTCAACCATCCCATACCTTAACCACTCATCGTAGTTGCTTCAACATCTCGTGTCTAGTCTTACAATAATTTAATTGGCATACTCCCCAGGTGAATTTAGAAGTACATATTTCCTAATTCCTGTAAAACCAGGGATATGTAGGCAACTCGAAAACCGGAGTTCATCCTCCGTCTTTTGAAACATCTCATCCGGTCAAAATTGGCAATTATTTCTTTATCCGAAAACTCTTTCATCCTTCCCGAGTAAAGAAAGGAAGCTGCTGATACCTAATATTTCTCAATATATTTTAAATATGTATAAATACCTTCAAAATAGCATATATATGATTATATAAGAACGCACAAGGTATTTATTATTTTTTCATAATTTTAATGGTTTAAATTGATTTATTTCCCTCCCCCCCCCCACCTTTTATTCATAAATTCCCCAATAGACATTTTCAAAATTATTTTTATGATAATTTATTTATTTGATTTCTATGCTTGTACCAAAATATGGCTAATATTATTTTTATAATTACTTTTAGTGTTTTTAATCTAAATTGCATACAATTGTAATGTTAGCCGATTTTAACATATTATCATATTTTATATCCATAAAATTGGTCCCTATATTTTCAAAATGTTAATCATGCATTTTAATAATTTTTGCACCTTAAATTATTTTCTAGAAATTACCTATTATTTTTTATAACATTAAAATAGGGAAAGTGGCTATTTAAATAATAGCCGGATTTGGCTTTCAATTGTATCCCAAATCGGACCCCTCCCTAGCCCAACTTCCTACTAAATAACCCAACCCACACCCCAATAACCCCTATCCCACCCAAACCATCTTAAATCATGGCCGTTGATCTAAAAGATCAACGGCCATCATCCCTTCTTTCCTTTTTAATTCCTAACCGACCCCCAAACCCTACTTTTTTCTAAACCCCCGCTGCCTTCAGATGCTCTCGTCTCTCTTCTCTCTCAACCTAACCCCAATCATTCTTCAACCGTCGCCTTCTTCTCCGGTCATCTTCGGTAACCACCTTTCAACACCAAGCCTCTAATGAGTCTCGCATCACCTTGCTCATCATATCTGAGGCCTTGAAGGGTCCTGGGCTATGCTGATTTGGATCTAGTTTTTCTTTTTCTTTTGTACATGCCTTCTCTGCTGTGATTTTGGGAAAATTCACACCATTATTGTTACGATCTTTCGTTTCTATTTGGGTTTCCTTTGAAGCCCTAACTCTCATTTTAATCTCTTAGATCTGTATTATTTTGAAAAATTTAAGTCTGTTTCTTCCTATGATTTGCACTATTCTGGAACTTCTTCTGAAAGATCCTCAACTTTAAACTATTTTACTTACTTTAAAAATTTATGGTTTGTCAGAATTTTTTCTACACTTGTTTCAACCAATTTTCTTCATGATTAAACCTCTTTCCTTGCTTATTTTGACTGATCTTATGTTCCTACTACTTTTTAACTGTACTCTGTTAAAAAGCCCTAATTTTTTAAGATCTTCTTGCTTTGGTTCTGTGTGTTAGCATGACTACTTGATTTTGTTATGTTTCTGTTCGTTACCATGTTTGAATGAGTTTTCTACTAAGTCTTTAGCCTACTTATGTCACTTTTATATGATTGTGTTTGCTCATCTCTTGCTACTTTCTGTCTATATGGCTGACCTTGCTTGTTTGCTATGCCTGTTCGTTCTTCTCGATTTATATGTTAAAGTGCAGAATCATGACTCCATCTTGATTGATTATGATTTCCTTAATTTATTGTTTGATTGCAAGATTTTCTTTCAAAACCCTAAAGTTCTTCTCATATGTTTAAATTGATTGATTTTGTTTCCCTATTTGTTATGGTACTTCAGTCTTACTGAATTCTTTCAATAATTGGTATATTATGTACTTTGACTTAATCATATGCTCTATACTTTTACTATCTTTATATGGTAAAAAATTAGTCTTTCTCAACTGATTTTCTTTCGTTGATTATCCCCGTTGGTATCCGTTTAAACTGTGATTCCTTGATTAAAGGGGAGTACTTGCATTAATTGGATTGTATTGTTATTACTTCCATAATTGTGCTAAACCTTTACTTGTTGCCTTATTTGTTTACCTACTTTCAAAACTATAAATATGTCATTCATTAACAGACGAACACTTGCTTTTAAAAACTACCTATCATACTAAAAATCTCTGCTATCCCTTACTGTTAGCCAGCTGCAAGCCGATGCTAATTATTTGTGCTCTCTTGTTCTTTCATTCTTCTTACTTATCCCTTATCTTGTATGTCCTAGTTAATTTGAAGCTCCAACAACAACATGTTTCTCTTACAGTTTCGGTTTCTCTTATTTCTAGTTTGCTTCTACTTGTGGTTATCTTGTGGAACTAGTAGTTAAGTTACCTTATCTGCATATTATTATGTTTCCCCTTCCCTTTAGATTAATGTATCTCCTTATGTGAGTTTAAAAGCATGATTTGCCAATTAGCTTTTAGTTCTTGTGTGCTTATCATAATATGAATCCCCAAATCCTTATCACTCATTCTATGTGTTTGTGTTCTTCCTGATTGGTTTGTGACTATGCCAGTATCTACTGTTTCTGAGCATGTCTAAACTAGTCCTAAGACCCTTGCTGGATTACGTGTTTGCAGCCAAATTTCAATGTGTCTCTAAACCCCTTGACCTTGTGTGACTACTGAATTGATTTGGATTATGTAAACTAGCTATGTGTGATCCTATGGCAAAGTTCTTGAACTTTGTTTACTACTCCAAGCTATATTCAAACAATCTCTATTGCTTTACTAATTGCTTTTAGAACAGACTTTTCAATACAATCCTTAATAAACCATTTTCAACTTGTGTCATGCACTTTAACTTTACTTTTTGCCAATAAGTTCTGCCCCCTCTAGTATGTGTACTGCCTTGGGATCCTCTTGAGAGCCCTATGAACTTTGGCATAGCGAGGTTGTCCTTTCCACACTGCACTGGTTCAATACTTGTTTGCTAAGTCTAGGTGTAAGCATTGCCCGTGGTCCTTGAGACCCTTAGAGAACTTTGATGCACCTAGACTCTGATTTGGCTATGGAATTGAGGTTTATGAGACCATTGGAGGCTTTGGGAAACCTGTGCTTAATTGAAGGCTCCCTATAGAATAGTTTCTTGATTTTCTATTTTACTTATGTAAGTCATCCATTGGTCTGTAATAAGTTGTAAATAGATATTTGGGGTATTTAGTAAAAAGGTGTGTAGATGTATGCTTCATGGGGTAATATGGGTAGAAATCGTGCTTTTAGGATCTTACTTTTAAAATATGCTTGCTATACTTAATAGAAAACATGCTCATAGGTTTGTTCTCTCGAATCTGATCGGTGTGCCTAAATAGAAATCATTCCTATAGGATCTCACTTCTAATTTTGTTTGCATCAGGTTGATATCATGTTCATAAGGTTCTGCATTCTATCATGTTAGAAACCATGTTTATAGGTTCCGAACAATCCTGTCTTATATCAGTATATGCCATTCCTATAGGACTCAACTCTGATTCAGTTTTAATGAGTATTCTTGTATGTGGCTGTAGATCGAGTAAAATTAGTAATCCACCTAGATATCTTGCCTATAGGGATCTCTACTCGCAATTCTGTCTTATAACCTTATTAGCCTAATAAATCAATTTCATTACGCCTAGTTCATTTTTAAAACTGGTCTTATTAAGTGTCAAACGTTACCTAAAACATGTCATTCAAAATTGCATCAATCTTATTAGATATCATGCATGTAGGTATTAAAGAAGTCTATTTCGAAAACCTATTTGTTTTTCAACGTTCTTCATATAGGCAAGCCTTAGGGCATTTTAAAAAACTTCATTTACCTGAAGATGTCTCTGTCACTTAACGTTTCTTATTCTAATAAGATTTTAAAAAGGGAATCCTTAGGCAACTACTAGGTTATAAATTCTGGGTATAAAAGTTTGGTCTGTTTCTGCATAGTCACTTAGAGATCCTATTTTAGGGCTTTCATTAATAAAGACCTTAACTGTGTTTGAGTCGTGCTGCTTTTATGCTTGTTTGAGGAGTAAACTTTGAGCCTCTTAATTGCTCCCATTATGTGTGAAATTCCTAAATGTTTTAACTGTCGCCTTAGAATTTTTGCCTTTCTAAAACCTTAGGGGTATGTCTAGAACTACCGATTGTTAGAGGTCCTAACCCCCTCCAGGACCATTAAGAAGGGATGGGTAGCAGTACGTAATAGGAATTAGTGACTAAACACTCGCTTTGCATGACCAATAGTTAATCGCTCTAGGTGCCCTAACGCACTATAATCCATTAGGTGGGACTCTTCAAATATCGAATTCCCAAAACAAAATAAGTCATTACACCCCGTGAATGTCGAAACCTTGACCTCTTCCCCCGTAAAATAATGGGAGGGAAAAAGAGGGCGCGACAATCGTCATACGACCAGGTAAAGATGTCCTCATATTCCCTTAGAAAATAGATTATTATTCCTTGTCTGTTGGCGACAAGTGAATGCTGATATGTGTTTCTTTGATTGTCTCGGGGTCTCCAAATTAACTTCTTCCGTTTCATCCAAGTTAGATTTAGGCTTGTTCTCAAAATTTTCAACTTCTTTGACAATTTCGTCGAGTATCATCTTATTCCTCTGAGTCACTATTCTTATGTTGTGTTGCCTCATTATATATCACAGTCATTGGTTCATTAGGAAAAGTAATAATAACACTGTAGAAGGGAAAAATATAAAAATATCATGAATAATGATAAAGGACAAAAGCATTCAATTAAAATTGAGAAAATTTCTCTAACAATGCTTGGCTCAGTGGATTGAGTATTTATTTTGAAACAATGAAATTTTAAAATAAAATCACTGGAAAATTTAAAATTCCTTGAACGGGTATAAATATAGCCAAGCTACCTAGGGACTCAGCACGCTCGGGATGGTGTGGCGGTCCAGGTTTTGAGAATAGCTCCCTTTGCCACAGTCTGAAAGGTGATGCCTTCTTCCTCCTCCTCCTCAATTATGGCACAATAATCCATGTCTTTGTATTCGAAGAACAGATCCTTCAGCCCAACTAGTGCTTCTTCTTCTTCAGTTCCCTATTTTTGTGTCAGCCTGATGGAAAGCTTCTTCCAAACAGGGTAACGATTGCAAAAGAGGGTAATATGGTCCATGCCATGGAGGCGACCAATCATTATACTCTTTCTATGCATACTGGTATCCGAGCCCAAAGGTGCTACCATGATTTTTCAGCAGTAATGTCTTAGTGATACACTTGACGTTCTTTCCCAACCCATTACTGGGTTCATATCCAGTCCATGATAGTATGCTTTCTATTTTGTTACTCCACCACTTATCCTTCTCAATGTCATTGACTCGTTCAATATGACGATAGGTTTCCCCTCCTAGCCTTCTTACATTTCTGATGCCCAGGATGGTTTGACTAGTGTAGATGGGGTTACTCCAATCTCTATGAATAATTACCTCTTCATGTTTCCATCCCTATTTTACGACTTTGTGTAGTGTGGATGGCATGGTTCCAGCAACATGGATCCATGGGCGGCTCAACAAAAGATTATATGAGGCTGGAATGCCAAGCACTTGTAATTCAATGTCGAACGAAGTTGGCCCCATCTACAAGCAAAGGTTGATTTCCCCAATCGTGTCCCTCTCGGACCTATCGAAAGCCTTCACATTCATGCTTCAGGCCCGTATCTTACGAAAACCTTTGTTCAACCTTTTCAGGGTATCCAACGGACAAATATTAAGACTTGAACCTCCATCAACTAGGACCCTGGCAATGAAATTGTCTTCAGATTGTACCATAATATGCAATGTCAATTGTGATTCAGACCTTCGGGTAGCCACTCATCTTCGTGGAAGAAAATCTAATGGCTCTCCAATACTTGACCGACCATGTTTCCCATTTCTCCGCCAGTGATATTGTTGGGTACATAAGCCTCGCTCAGTACTTTCATCAAGGTGATCTTGTGTGCCTCTGAATTTTGTAGTATTCACATGATAGATATTTGAGAAGGGAACTTGCTCATATGGTCACTGATAGAATACTCTTTTGCCTGTACTTTCCTCCATAGGTAATCTAGCCCGATCTCAATAACAGGTTGTCTGGTAGTGGCATCCTTACTTGAACCTCCCAGGTGTTCAGGTGTATAGACCCTTCAAGTTCTATTCATTCGTTGTGCGGCGTAAGATTCCTCCATCATAGTCTTCCCTTTTTGCCGAGCCTAAGCAACATAATCCTAGGTTATTGCTTTTGAGTTGAATGGGGGTATGGTTGACACCGTAACGATAAAAGGTGTGACCATTTTAACTTCAAATGGAGTGAAGGTGGCTGTGGGCAAAGCTACTTCTACCTCAAATATGACTGATAAAGTTACCTTGTCATTAATAGGTGCCTGAGTCTGAACCACGATAGGAATAAGTGTGACTGCAATCTTGAAGTCATCACCCTCTCGAATGAGCCTAGTTGACCCCTTAGGGTCCCATTCTTCTTTTGTTTCTATAACATGTATACCATCACCTCTATGATCAGGGAGCGGATTGTTACGAACATTAGGTGCCACTTCCTTTGCTTGTATGACCTTGCTATCAATGAGTGCCTAGATCTTATCATTCGATGTTCGGCACTCCGCAATGGTGTGCCCTTTCATACCAGAGTGGTATGCACACGTTTTGTTTGGATTGACCCATTGGGATAGATTTTCTAATGCCACAACGAGAATTGGAGTGACATAACCTGCAGCCTTTAACATTTCATACAATTGGTCGATGGGCTCAGCAATGGTGGTGTATTGTTTGAGTGGCTTGCGATCGAAGTTGGGTCTTGGTCTTGGATAATTTTGGCGAGTTGGTGGTGATTGGAAGTGGGATGGTTGGGAATTATAGGTGTGATGGACAGTGGTTGGTTGTGAATATCTGGGAGATGAAGGTTGATATATAGGTAGTGATGCTTGGTTTGTAGGAAGAGGTGCTTGGTATGTGGGTGGAGGTGTCTGGTAGGCGGTGGAGGTATTTGGTATATGGGTGGAGTTTTTGGGCCCTGGGCCACCATTACTGCCCCAACATCTTCCTGCTTCTATATGCCGCCAGATTGGAGTGCCTCATTTGTGGCCCGCAATGCCTTAAAATTTGTTACCATCCCACTTTTGATTCTTTATTTGATTCTTTCTCCGAGTTTGATGATATCAGAGAACTTGAGATTTTTGATAGCCATCAACCTCTCATAATATTATGGATCCTATGCCTTGATGAAGAATTTATTCATCTGTTCTTCATCCAAAGTGGGCATGACCTTGGCGTCTTCCGACCACCAACGAGTAGCATATTTGTGGAAAGTCTCAGTAGGTTTCTTCTTGAGATTTTAAATGTAAAAGACATATGTTGCTTTCTCTATGTGGAACCTAAACCGGTCCATGAAATCTGATGCCATGCTTACCCAATTGGACCATTTCTTGGGATTATGGTTGATATACCAAGACAAAGCATCCCTAGTAAGGCTTCTCATAAAAATATTGATCCGAGTCTTTTCATATTTTCCAACCCCGGCAAGCTTGTCACAGTAGGTCCTTAAGTGAACCCTGGGATCACCTATGCCATCAAACATTTCAAACTTGGGATGTGTGTACCCCTCTGGCAATTCTACATTGGGTTGTATGCACAGATCTTCATAGTTTAAACCTTCTATTCCTCTATCCCCTTCAGCACCTTGAATTCAGCTTGTTATCTTCTTGAGTTCTTCAGCCATGTTCTTAATGAGTAGGTTCTTTTTTGGAGGGTTCCGGTGCATACAAGATTGGTTGGGTAGAATGTGGTATAGTTTCCATGTATATGGTGTTGCTCTGATGGGTGCTAGGGACTTGGGTATAGTGATGGTCATTGGTGGAGTTTTGTGGATCGTGAATGAGTGATGGTGCATTTTGGGGAGTGTGGTAAGTGGTGGTTGGAATTGGTTGATGACGATGTTGTGGTGGAGTTGGTATTGGCAATGGATTGATATTTTGAGGTTGAGTTGCATATTGATTTGGTGCGGTAGGATTTTGTGGGTGTTGGTTTTGTGTGTTTTGAGGGGGTGTTGTGTTCCTTGTCTTCTGTTGGTGTATATTAGGGACATTGAGGGTGAGTGACAAATTTACCAAACTGTGGACCTGCTCAAATTCTCCTTGTAGTTCTAGTATCTTTTTTTCAAGTCTTAAAACCATGTCATTCGTGGCCGGAGTACTGCGGTCGTCGGAAGTCTCTGCATTCTCAATGTTTTCCTTTTGGATTCCACTTAGGTTGTCCATCTTTGATTTTCCTCTACCTTTTGTGTACCTTGGATGAAGAGGAGGTGGAGGGCCTCTAGATCTGGTATGATATGATGATGATGCCAGTATGGATGAACCAACCTACGGGGATGGGAATAATAATAAAAAAAATAAGCAAAAAAAAAAGGTAACAAGTTAGTAAAGATTATGAAATGTTTGCAGTACTTAAAACACATATTATGAAATATAAACTCATGTCCTAATTTGGGAGCCTCGTTGTGCACTAGGTAGGACTAGTGAAAAATAAATTTGGACAACTTCAAACGCCAATAAATGCTTCACTTCATAATATAAAAGTAGACGAATCCAAAACGACACTAACATAATAATAAAACAAGTCGCTATTGGTACATGGCCTTATTACATTTTAGCAAAAGCAGATAAACCTAAACTATTTAGTCCCAGAAGGACCTTCCCTAGATTTGATCTTTCAGACTCCGTCAAATAGATCTCCCAGTAGCAAAGTCCCAACACCAAGTAGGCTCGGGCCAGATGTCCTCTCTTAGCTCCCTCAGCATTCTGCCAGATTTCAACCCTCTTTGTGACTTTGCCCTCCACCTCCACTATTCCTCACTGCAGATATTCCAGTTTCCTGTTAGAAGTGACTACCATCTCTTTCCATTCCTCAATCAACCTCACGTTCGTCTCATGTATTTCCTGATTCTCATTCTCAGAGTCATGGACCCTCTTGCACAGCCTGTTGTATTTGACTTGGCCTTCAGCTTCCTCGTCAAAGATTATGTTCCCTCGACCAGTCCTGGTGTCGCCGTTCCTTTGAGATTGTCATCCAACAGTGCTTTTCTACACAATTATTTTTTTGTGCCGCATGTGCTGAGCTTGGTGATACACTCAAATTACACTTTAAGAAATAGTGTAAGGCGATCGATGCCAAATATAATAACCCAATAAGGTTGAGGTCGAATCCTATAGGTAATAGGTGTGAAAAGGTTACTCGAATAGTGTATTGCTCGACTAAAATTGTAATTCTAATCGGTTAACGATAACAAGAGTATGAATTAATAGTGACAAGAGTATGAGTTGAGTTTGTTTTGAAGTAACAACTATTTGGAAATATTGAGAGTGTAAATAATTATATTAAAGAAACCAAGGTTGTGTCCCCTTTAATGAAAGAGCAATGCTATCGGTGATAATATGATATATTTCTAATGGAAGGTCCTTTTGATATACAAATGATGTCTAAATGACTACCCAATATTTCCCAATAGTTGGGTGGTATTTCCTCTTTATGATTTTTTCAAATGTAAAAGAGTTGCAATTAAGAACAATCAATTTATGCAAAATAAAACCCACTTATTTCTAAGGGATGTTATTAAACAAGGTTTAAAATCTTGAGTCTTTGATATTTAATTCTACCAAATTCTAACCCATTTTCCCAAGCAAAGAAAGAATTTAATGGCACTTGTTAATGTTTGCAACCACCAACAATAAATGAAGAATGAGAAGTAAATAAATATCAACTAATCATTATATATATATATTCAATGTTAAACACCCATTAACATAACACCCATTTAGGGTCTACAACCTTAGTATTTAAAGTTAGCTACTCATACTAAAATACAAAAGCACGAGAATATTAAATGTCATAAAGCTTATAAAGTGAAGATTCTTGACCCAAAAGATTCCAAAATTGAAGAATATTTATGTCTTGGGATGTAGCTAGAAAACCAGACAAGATGATCCCACAAAATCCTCATAAATCTATTTATAGTGGACTGAAAATCGGGACAGAAAACAGACAAAAATGCCCCTTTCCAGTCAGATATGCGACCCATTCCTATTGTAAAGCATAAATGCGGTCCGCATTTTGGATATCCCTATCGTACATTGAAACCCTAGTTTTTAGGCCTTCACCGCATTCATATTTTGCTGTCCGCATTGTGTAAATGCGACCGCATTTTGCATCGTATTTTCTTCCTTCAGCATCCTTCGCGGTTGGTTTGTGGTCTATTTTGTGGCTCACAAACAAGTTATACGGTCGCAGAATGGACCGCATTCTTGACATTGAATTTTGCTAGGGAGTCTGTTTTGATCGGTGATCTCAGTGTAAATTATGTGATCTGCATTGTGATTTTGCGACCACATATCTTCCTTTGCAATTCCTTTTTGATCTTTTCTTGTCTTTTTGTAACTTTTTGCTTTCATTTCCATGCTTTTGGGTCCTTAAACCACATGTACTGCAAAAACACTAAAATTGCCTAATTAAATGATATAATTACATTCTAAACAAGATGAAATCTAAGCAATTTGAATTGAAATGTGCCGAAATTATCTGGTACATCAACACTCGCAACTTAAACTCTTGCCTGTCCTCATGAAACTTCAAACAGTACTGTCCTATTCTAGACTCCATTTACAAGACATGGAATGATAGTGACCATGGATGGTATTTGTTGTTAGTACTACAAGCATGCATATTTAATTGTTTTACCCTTCCCGACCCATTAATATATACAAGGAAAACTAAACTTGTGAAACTTTGAGCCTCAGACGATGTGAAAACATGCAACCCTCAGTTGAGTGAACTTGCATTTCACTCAAAAACTCAACTTTTGTTCAATCCTCACAGTTCATGTGCCCTCACTTGAAAGAATGTCCCAGAATCACAATATTTACAATGACAGCAAAAAAGGGACAATTTCACAAATACCCTCACGCTCAGAAAAGAGTTTCAAGTGTAACAACATACCATACCCTAGGCTTGCCCTTATTTTAATTCGCTGCTTAGTTGTAAGAATGCTCGGATGGAGATCCCACAAAGGCTTTTTAAGCTTGTAATGTATGTTTAGGGAAGAGTCGGATAAGCATTTGGATACAAGTGACTTCATCCTCCTTGAACACTACTCACATTTGCCATTCTTTCTGCGCTTTCTTTCTCTTCAACTCGTATAGCCTCATTGGCATCTAATTCCCACTATAGAACCACTGTAAATACCTCTTTAATTCTTTTCAAGAATCCATGCTTTATATACATACAAATATTTCTCTCCTTTTGTTTAACTTTTTTTTCATGTTATTTTTTCCTTTTTGGAGCTTGAATAATTCAATCCATACACTTTGAGATATGTGACCCTATGCTCAATGTACAACCTTGTCAATTTCCACTTTGACACCACACCCCCAACTTAGGCTTTTAGCCTCATTCTCAATGCTCAAGGAGGGACCGGTTCAAAAGAGGGAATTATTTCACAAAAAGGGAAGGTTTGTAATGAGATAGCCAAAGAAGAGGTTAAAGGCTCAAATGGGGTGACAGGGATATTAACTACACAATGGGTGTCTGGAAAGTCTAACTAGTTTTCTAAAGATCACAAAGACTGCCTATGGTCATCTCTCCAACCAAGTGTTATTATTATAAGCATCAAAAAATCAACCGGGCATGTTCTAGATGGCAGAAGCAAACACAAGAAATAATTACACAAAGAACTCACACACATGGCACACAAACTATTTGGCTCACATAGTTCTAAGCCCTGGAGTCAACACTTGGCAACTAAAAGCTTTCATCGTATATATAAGTATAACTCTAGGTAGACATAGAGTCACAGAGCGAGCCTCAAGTTCACATAGTTGGTAACTTTTATTTTTTTTGTTTTTTTATCTATGGAAGGGTATATGCTATATACAGACACACATGATTGAGACTAGACAATTACACCAAACAGGTCGAGATGTTTCATTCTACTGTCCTGGTTCTACTGTCCAAGGGGATTTCATTGCTAATTACTTAAAAAAAGGATAACTACCTACTTATCTTTGTTCTTTTTTACTTTTCTTTTATAAATGCACAAGGGTATCATAACTTATGCATTGAAATCAAAAATACTAATAGAAACATAATCACGAACTACACAACAACTTATGTACCGAAATTATACTAACATATACAAAGCACAAAATACACATGAGTGCATAAGTTTGTTTCTAACACAAAGGCATGCATATGTACAACAGTTTCTAATGTCGCAAAAGTACCAACAAAGCTACCACTACCAACTGAATAGCATGCATTCTCCCCAATACATAAAAAGCAAAAACATAGAGTGTAAGGGGCTCCCTGAGGTGCAATAAGTGCTGTGGGAGTTAGTTGCCTGATCAGTGATGGTGGGGTTACTCTCTGATGCTGAAGCTGGGACTGATGAGAGATCGGTCTGAGGAGGGACCTCAACTGCAGTAGGGATCTCTGGTTGGTCTAGAACTGGAGCTGGAGCTAGGACCTGTGAGCTGCTAGCCTCGCCCACTGATGGCTGAGTGGCCGATGGATCTGCAGGGGCGGCCAAATCTGCAAGCGAATATTCGATTGCTATCTGACGTTTTGCTTACTTCACTTCCTCGACTATCAGGGTAATAATCTGCTTGCCCTTCTCTTGAGGGCCATCATCATCCGAGTATCCTGAACTTTCCTCTTCCTCACTCGCATATGCCTTCTCATCCCCAGACTTAGTAGATCATCCGGAAACCTCCTCACTAGGAATGGCAATGCGCATAGGAGGAGCTAGAGGCTGGGGAGTCCCGGCTGATAGAGGGTCAATATCAGTCCTAAGTTTGAAAAATCAAAGCCCAAGTCCAGAGCTGTTGTGCCTGCAGCCTGGTCACCATTCCTGGGAAGGATGGACGATAGATCAAACGCCAAGTTATGCATCTTGTGGAGCTCGGCCTTCATATAAGCAACCTCCTCCCTGGGGCTAGGCAACACACTAAATTCACCGCGCTCTATCTTCTCAAAGCTTAACTCAAGCTGCTGCTAATGATCACCATACACTAATTGTTGTTTTGGAGAATTTTAACTGAGGATTGCATAGGAGTCAGGGCTTTTTTGATGAGGTTGGGCAAGGTCTTCAAGAGTTAGTATACCTTGGAATTGGAATTCTGATCTAGGATACCAAGCTTTGAAATGGATGGAATGGCAACAGAAGGCTGAACAGTGGTGGACTGAGACGCAGGCTCTCAAGTCGAAGTGGATGCCACTGTAACCTTAGGAGTCAAATTAGTCTGAGAGTCAAAAGGCTCTAAAGCAATTGGATCTTGGATCTGAACCTGTGGTGGGGCAGCAGCATCGGTAATACAAGTGATATAAATGTCCTTCGTCTCCTTCTCGGTGTCACAGCATGGTGTGAGAGGGACCTGTACAACTTTACAGAAAGCTGTGATCAGGCAAGGGAATGGAAGTGAAGTGGCATGCTGCTTTGCCCAGATCCCTATCTCTTGGGAGATTAGAGCTCCCATATCAATCTTGATTCCCCTATGATACATGCAGTGAGAAGAGCCTTCTCAATGCCTATATCAGTCTCATTTCGGGACGATATCAGTCTAGAGGTGACAAAGTTGAACCAATATTGACCTTCTCTTGTGAGATCCTTCTTGTATATCTTGTGCCCAGGGTTGATCCAAGCAGAGGTTCCCTTTGCTATCACTGAAGCAATCCAAACATGCTAATTCTCTATATTTGAAAATTTAGCTTTGTACTTAGCAATGCTTGCGCTCCAGTCAGGAAAGTACAATTCCTTTATGGGTTCACTTTCGCAAAACACACTTTCTCCCGAACAGGGACAGTATCAACAAAAATTCTATTTTGTTTGTGGTGCGCAGTTCAAGAGGCTCCATGTGTTGTATAAAATTCCCGCACAAGGGTTTCATTATAATCTGTGGGTGGCTTAGTGAAGCACTCCTATTTCCGTGCTTTTAGGTTCTCCGGGATGTGGGGGTACTGTTCTTGCAGCCCGTTCAAGCTCAATTGCTTTTCGTCTAGGATTTTTCACTTGGTGAGCCCTTCTCTGTACAGTTTCCTGGACCTCTTAACCCCAAATCGGAGGTGGAAGTCTTCTCTGCATTTCCTTCTTTCTTAAGCCTCTAAATTAACTAAGGGCTTGAGCTCCTCCTCATCAAACTGGGAGGGGCTTGGCACATTTGCTTCCGTCCGTGAATGTTTTGCCTATCATGCCTGTCGACAGGTGGAAGCCCTTTTAGATGCAGAGGCTGCATGTTTCTTGGGAGCCGTATCTGCACAATGGTGAAGTATGAGTGACAAAATAAGCAACACAGAAAAGTAATAGAAGAATTCGAAGGAAATGATGGATATGCGACATGCTTTGCGATTGCGTAACCACAATGCGCACCGCAAAAGCATCGCAAATTAGTTTGGGTTGTATGTGTCTCACACTGCGGTGGGTCATGCAATTGCATAACACTATGTGGACCGCATAACCATCATCTAATTGACTTGCTCACAATATACATAACAAAATGAAATCGCAAACGCCACCACAAAGTGGGGAATGCGATCGCAAAATAGCCGCAAAATGCAAGGCTCATAACTGGGTAGTTTGTTTCAGTTTGCGGTAACTTTGCGATCGTCAAACAAATTATGCGATTGCAAAAGTCATCGTATTTCACCATCTTCATCAGAAGACTAGGGTTCAACTATGCGGCCAAATGCAAACCGTATTTTGACTTTGCAGGCTGCAAATTTTGTCGTCCTCAGGATTCAAATCATCATTCCAACAATAGCAGGCCTATTTCTCTCTACCGTTGCCCCAGATATATTTCCAACCCTAAAACGACTATGCTATGGAAAAACAATTACAAAAAGCAACAAACAACCAAAATTTGCAGAACGGATCATAGAGAAGAAAAAAAAGAATCTCAAACTGGATAACTAGGGCAAAGGCACATACCAGTAAGTCTAGTGTAGGAACTATGGAGATTGTGAATGGGTTTCCTTCGTGTGAAGGATTTGATTACCTAGCCGTGCTTGCCCCTTTTTTTCTTTTCTTTGGTCCTTTGGTGTCTTCTCAGCACTTCCATTCCTTTTCCGTTTGTTTTTTTTAATGTGATAGAGATGAGGGAATGCGACACTTACCTTTCATCTTTGCGATAGGAAGGGCATCACATAACACATTACGCAATCGCATAAGTTTTATGCGGTGAAATCACTTGGCTTACAAAGAGGTAACAAATGCGGTGCATAATGTGGTAGCATAAGTGAAATGCGGTCCGCATAGTGCACCGCCTTGTCGCAATCTTACTAACAATTTTAGCCAAATTCTCTACTTTGGTTTGCGACCAAAATGCAGTCCGCATAGTGAAAATGTGACCGCATCTTTGTAGCAGACTGCACACGGTGGTTTTTCTTCCCTTTCTTGTGCATTCAAACCAAGTGTTATGATCTTTTGACCCTCCAGTAATCTAACACACACTTTAAATTGCTCGCGTAAATCTATCTATCAAAAATTAAAAATTCAAAGAACAAAAGGGTGTTACCACACATAGGTTGCCTCCCATGAAGCGCTTGATTTAACGTCGCGTCACGACGAAGTTGATGTTCATTTGGATTCACTCAATCATCGGACACGGAGCATAATTAAAGAGCCAGTTGCTCCACCAAATGTTTTTCTCCATCTGTGCCTAGGTAAGGCTTGATGTGTTGGCCATTTACCATGAAGATCCGGGAACCATCTTACGATGCTAGCTCCACAGCTCCATAATGAGAGATATTGACCATTTTGAATGGACCTGACCATTTTGATTTGAGCTTGCCTGGAAACAATTTTAGCCTTGAGTTAAAGAGCAAAACCCAGTCACCCGACTTGAACTCCCTTTTTAAGATCTTCTTGTCATGGACGAACTTCATCCTTTCCTTATACAGTAGCTGCACTTTCATATGCATGGAAACGGAATTCTTCCATTTCATTGAGTTGTGTCAACCTCAAATTTGCAGCTTCAGCCCAATGCAGGTTCAACCTTTTTAGAGCTCACATGGCTTTGTGTTCAAATTCTATGAGTAAATGAGAAGTTTTGCCGAAGACTAACCGATATAGAGAAGTACCAATAGGAGTCTTGTACGTCGTGCGGTATGCCCACAATGTGTCATCTAGCTTCCTTGACCAGTCTATCCTGTTTGCATTAACAGTTTTCGCTAGAATGCTCTTGATCTCCCAGTTGGAAACCTCAACTTGACCACTAGATTGGGGATGATAAGGTGTGGCCACCTTGTGCTCGACGCCATACTTTTCTAGTGGCCCCGAGAAAGCCTTGTTACAGAAATGTCATCCACCGTCACTATGAATGGCTCTAGGAGTGCCAAAACTAAGTGAATATGTTTTTCTTCAAGAAGGTGGCCACACTCCTTGCCTCATTGTTTGGTAAGGAAATTGATTAAACCTATTTGGACATACAGTCCACAGCTACAAAGATATATTTCATCCCATAAGAGCTCACAAAGGGACGTATAAAATCAATTCCCCACACATCGAAGATTTCTATCTCCATCACAAAGTGCATAGGCATTTCATGCCTCTTGGAGATTGATCCTTACCTTTGACATTGGTCACAAGACTTGACCATTTCATTGGCATCATGATAGATTGTCGGACAATAGTAACCACATTCAAGCACCTTGGCCGCCGTTCGATTTCCCCCATGATGACCCCCAACCGACGAGTCATGGCATACTTTTAGAATAGGCATAATTTCTTCTTTTGGAACACATCTTTGGATGATGTTGTCAGCACAAATACGGAACGAGTATGGCTCTTCCCAATAATATTGCCGACAATCTCTCAAGAACTTCTTCTTTTGATAGAACTCCAAATCCCCCGGGATAAGGTTACTCACCAAATAGTTAGTAATATCGGCATACCAAGGAGAAAAAGTGCTAGATAACGCCAAGATGTGTTCATCCTCGAATGCATCATTCATATCAAGATCTCCCTTTGGTCTCCCTGCTTCTTCAAGCCTTGATAATTTTTCCGCCACTTTATTTTGAGTTCCCTTGCGATCCTTGACCTTGAACTCAAACTCTTTCAACAATAAAACCCATAGAATCAACCGTGGCTTTGCATCCTTCTTTGCCATGAGGTAGCAAAGAGCAGCATGATCCGTGTACACTATCACCTTGGATCCTAACAAATAGGCCCCAAAATTCTCAAAGTCATAAACAATGGAAAGAAGCTCTTGCTCAGTTACTGTGTAATTCATTTGTGCCCCATTGAGTGTCTTGCTTGCATAATAGACCAGGTGGAGAACCTTGTTGTGACGTTGGCCAAGAATTGCTCCAATAGCTACACCACTAGCGTCACACACGAGCTCGAAAGGAAGAGACCAATCGTGTGTGACAATAATAGGTGACGTGGTGAGCCTTTGCTTCAATTCCTCAAAAGCTTTGAGGAATTTCTCATCAAATACAAATTTGTTGTCTTTCTCAAGGTGTTTGCACATAAGATTTGAAATTTTGGAAAAATCCTTGATGAACCGCCTATAAAATCCGGCATGCACTAAGAAACTTTGAACCACTTTGAAGGAAGTAGGTGGAGGATGTTTGTAAATAATCTTGATCTTAGCCCGGTCAACCTTAATACCATGTTTTGAAATTTTACGCCCCAATACGATGCCTTCATCCACCATGAAATGGCATTTCTCCCAATTTAGCACAAGGTTTGTTTCCTTATATCTCTTAAGCACTTGTCTAAGATTGTTAAGACAATGCTCAAAGGAGTCACCTACTACCGAGAAGTCATCTATGAAGGCCTCTATAAAATACTCCACCATGTCGGAGAAAATGGACATCATGCACCTTTGAAAAGTAGCCAGAGCATGGCACAAACCAAATGGCATCCGACTAAAGGCAAAAGTTCCATAGGGACAAGTGAATGTTGTTTTATCTTGATCCACCAATGCAATGTTGTTTTGGTTGTAGCCGGAATATCCGTCAAGGTAATAATAGAATGACCTTCCCACTAGCCGATCAAGCATTTGATCAATAAAAGGAATAGGGAAATGGTCTTTGCATGTAGCACTGTTGAGCTTCCGATAATCCATACACACCCTCCAATCGATCACAGTTCTTGTTGGGATGAGCTCATTTTTATCATTTTCAATTACGGTCATGCCTCCCTTTTCGGCATACATTGCACCAGGCTAACCAACAAACTATCGACAATAGGGTAGAAAACCCCGGCATCCAACCACTTGATGATTTCTTTCTTTACCACCTCTTATATTGACGGGTTCAACCGTCGTTAATTCTCCACACTTGACTTCGTGTCCCTCTCCAATTGGATCTTGTGTTCACAAATTCACACGGCAATCCCTTGCCTATGCTCCTTCAAGACTTCCAACAATTGTTCCACATGCACATTATTTAATAAAGAAGAAACAATTATGGGTCAAGTATCATTGCAGCCAAGAAACTTATACCTTAAGTGTGGTAGGAGACTTGAGCTCTAGTTATGGTGGCTTGATAATAAAAGCCTTTGAGGGTGGAGTGGCTCTATTCTCCAAGACGAGAGAGACATTGGCCGGATCATAAGTGTAAGATTATATTGTTTTATAAATGCCCAAGGGGCTTATGTGCATTTCTGGACTGAGCATGGATCGGGTTGTGCGCCACAGCAATGATATTGAAACAGTGGTAACAATGACACTGTATGATGTGACTTGAAACAGTGGTAACAATGACACTGTATGTTGTGACTTGAAACAGTGGTAACAATGACACTGTATGATGTGTCTTGAAACAGTGGTAACAATGACACTGTATAATGTAAATTGGTCAGGTAACAATGACTGACCAGGAATTAATTGATACCACGAGATGGCTTGATATTGCACTTGGGCCATAGGAGCCCCTCCGGAGTCTGTACACACCCCCAATGAGCGCCGTCGACGATAAATAAATATTGATAGCTCGAGCTGCACGCCGCAGTGGGTGCTGGTATGTACCATCATATACATTGCATTGCATTCATGCATGTGTTCGTTATTTGTTGTTTCTAATATTTCTTGAGATATATAACTTTCAGACAGTGGTAACAATGACACTGTATTATGCGTCTGGTCAGGTAACAACGACTGACCAGGAATAACACCATGCGGTCAGGTAAAAATGGCTGACCATGAACGAGAATAAGGCCCGATGGGTGAGATTCTGTGCATAGCGGCACTAATTGTTTGACATTATTTTTGCAACTGTTGAAAAGATCATTTTCAAGACAGGTTTAAACTGAGCCACGATAATTCCAAAGATTTCACCGTTTCACTGATTTCTAAAGGAGTTTTACATTGTTCCTATACAGCATGATGATCTGTTATATGTGTTTTCTTGCTGCTCAGTTATTATTTACTTTTATTACTCACTGAGTTGGAGTACTCACTTCAATCCTTGCACCTCACGTGCAGATGTAGGTATTGGTTCACCTGGTAGCGGGTTTGAGTTGGTTGAGGATTTTGCTATTGTAGCCGAGCAAGGTGACCGCCAGTGTTCGCGGCACCAGATTTCTTCTTTTGATTCTAAATTTGTAATCCATGTATTACAGGCCTTTTAGTTGACATAAAAATCCTTCTAGATGCTCGTGACTTGTGACACCCCGGTCAGGTTGTGTTGGGTTGTAAATCCTGATTATTATTGTTATTAAGTTGCACTTTATCTAATCATTTATGTTTAAAAATTTTGGAAGAAGCATTGTTGTTCTGTTGGCTAGCCTTGTCTTCACAAGAGGCGCAATCACGATCGGGTTGGGAATTGGGTCGTGACAAGTTAGTATTAGAGCCTAGGTTACTAGGTCTCACGAGTCATGAGCGAGTTTAGTAGAGTCTCACGGATTGGTATGGAGAGGTCCGTATTTATCCTCGAGAGGCTGCGGAACCTTTAGTAAAACTTCACCTTTTTGACTTCTTATCGTGCGTCCTTAATTCAGCTTGAAAAGAACTCTTGAAATTCCTTCCACGTGTTTGTATGCGCACCTTAGCGCTCAATATCAGATGTGCCTTGATGGCTTGTGATTCCCCGATCAAGGGGCGAGATGTGATCGCTGCGAGTTTGATGTTGGGCCAGTCTGGAAGACTTGATGCCTGATCTTTGCTTATGGCTTGAGCACCGAGGTGCCGATTGTGTGAGCAATTATTTTGAGCTTGTATGTTCGGTATTGTCCCTATTATCTGGAATGGCAGTTTGGTATTCATATGATGAGTATGTTAGTACTACGAGATGTATCTATATGACTTGGTAGTGACGAACAAATCTGCTGGATAATAGATGAACTATTAAGTGATTCAATTCCTATTGTGATTTGATGTGTATCTCGAATATGGGCGAATGAAGAATATTTTTGTGTCTCCTAGTTGGGGAGTGAAGTGCATTACATGTGGCGGAACGAGTTCAGACCCAGGAAGACTAAATGACTGTGTAATGTATATGATGATGGAAGGCATGCTGAAATACTAAATTGAGGCAAAGCAGGTGGGATATCTCCTGCGGAGTGTTCTTAAGTGGTATGATCCTTATGTGTATGTCATAAGATCTCATGTGTAATTGAAGGGTACGTGTTGAAATTTGAAAACTCGGGCCGCTTAAGAGAGTGGACTCAACTGATGTGGGGATGAATGCGATTTTGCCGTGGATTTTAGTACTAGATGTTCTGTGTTTTCACAAACTAGTAGATTATTTGAGTTTAATCTCACTATGATATTATGGAATCATTAGGGTAAAAATATTATGGTCTATTTAGTGTGTCCTAATATATGGCTTCGAGCCAAGTTGGGGAGGTTGCTGTTGATTAGCTGATCACACGGTTATGTGCTATGTTGGTTCCTTTCGAGGTATGCTGGTGGATGAGTTCTGGTTGTAGAAATTGAGCCGGGGATGGCGCGAGTGAAGCAAATTTTTGACAAAGGTTATATGGTGCTTCGTAGATGCGTGAAAATAATAGGATTTCTTGAGCTATTATTGATAAAGAATGCTCAGTGTATAGAGAAGGAAGATGTTTGTTTGTAATGGAATGTGATCGTATCCTGCGGTATCAGAGTATTAATGAGGGACGGGCGGTTATGTCCGTTTGATCAGGTAAATTGCAGATTCGAATAAGGAGTGAAGGACTCTCGATAATGGTTTGAATGTGTTCAAGATTCTACATGTAGCAATTAGGTGCAGTAAGGTTGTGTATGTGGGTAGAGACCGTGTTTTCATTGGAAAGGGGTCAAGACTTGTGGCATTTTTATGTGATTATGGAATCCTATGTGTCGGTATCGGGAAGGTAAAATAAGCGAATTCAGATTCACAGGAAGTTCTTCAAGTAGTGTATTTTGGAATGCAGGATTTCTGGGAACATTTGAGAGAGTATTCTGTGGCTTGTGGGTCTTAGACAGTGTGGTCTCATGTTCGAGTCTCATGTGGTAAGCCTGGATTGAGGCATTGTGATGCTACAACGAGAGGGAAATATCAAGTTGATGATGAATCAGAAGGGAAAATTAGATAGATGGAATAGGCTAATAGTAGACTGAGTCGGTATGGTAAGGGTATGATTAATTCTCCGTATGTGTTCGAGGTAATGAGTCTTACAAGCATTTTGCGGCAATGCTCTTGAGTTTTGGCAGCTTACTCAGCTTGGTTTGGATAGAAGGATTTAGTCCTGCAGTTTTGCTTGTGCGAATGGAATTGGCAGAGATGTTCTTGTCGGGTTTTACCGTGGTTTGGAGATGAATATATTTTTCTATGAGTATGCGAAGCATGGAATGTGTAATGATTCTTTTTCTAGATGGGATTGATGGAAGATTTTGGCTAGATGAGTTACAGTTCAATTCTCAAAAGAAGTTCATAAAATTCTTAGGCAACAGGTAGCCTCAGGTAATCAAGGAAATGGTACTACTGAATAGGAGTGATTTGACGAGAGTATATATCTCGGAAGAAGGGTAATGTGATTAGACTGATGATACTACGATAGTATTGCGGTGCTTTCTGGCTAGATCGACTGCTGATATTTGAGTGTGTTTGATGGCACAGGGGAGTTTTAGAATATCTTTCGTGGAATGACTGGGTACTTGTTGTGTAATATGTATTCATACTGTGGAAACTGGGGATTAGGTACAGCGATTTGTGTGCTATATGGAGTTGGAGACTAGGAGTTCTCAGGTATAGACTATGTAGTGGTTGTGGATCGTATATGTTGGTACCATTAGCGACTATTAGGATTTGGAGGCCCGAGTGGATCTTTCTTTGCTTGATATATTAGATTTTGGATATGATATTGGGGTGTAGACTGGTTGTCTCAGAGTTGGGTTATTCTAGACTATTGTGCTATGGGCTATGTCGAAAAATGCCACAGGTTGTGTGGCGAGGTTCATCGGATCGTGTTCTAGTAGAGTAGTTTTTATTTCAAAGACCAGCGGATGGCTAGGAAGGATTATTTTTCTTAATTGGGCCTTCGAGGCAGATGTTAGTGCAAAAGTTTCTACCATTGATTCAGTTCCGGTATTGAGAGACTTTTTCGGATGCGTTTCTTGTGGCTGGGCATGTCGCCGGGCGAGATTGTGAATTGCGGTATTTATTTAGTGCCGAACACCGTATCGTACGGCTCCGGCAAGAGTTATAGTAGTGGAAGGAGCAGCTTCAGGCTTCTTGATATTGAGTTCGTTGGCAAGCCGAGGTGGCTACGTATTTAGCTTGAGTTAGCTTGGTTGGCCCCGAGTTGTATTGTTGAGGGATAGGTTGATTCAATTTTTATTGAGCTTGTTGGTGATTTGGGGAGGATCTATGAGTTGCTTTCTGTGCTATGAGACATTATGATTTGTTGGATATGGACACATGTGGTGTGGTTCTATTAAGGATTTATAGAGAGAGTCGAGCGGGAAGAGTAAGTGAGTGTTGCTCGGTAAATGGAGTATTGTTTGTGACCTATCGGGTTGTGTGTCATATGTTATTTGTTCCACTGTGGGTGTAGTGAATTGCTTTGGTTTCAGACATCAAATTATGTGTGGCTGCCGATTTTGAGCACGGCGACTTGAGATAGTTCATGTGTAACAGTGTTTGGGTAGGATCGTGCATTGTGTCGAGGCCACGTGGGGGTATGACCCTTCAGGGTAAATTCAGGTATTCTATTTCCATGATGTGAGACGGGGTCTCAGCCATGTGTTGTAATGATACTGATAAGCTTGAGTTACAACCCTTTCGTTTGAGTCATTTGTCATGATTTGAGTATGTTCAGACCGTCCTTCATTGGTGCGTGTATTATGCAAGTTGTGGCTTAGGCCTGTGTTAAGGTATCATATCACCAGAGTGGTGTGTTGCATTAAAGGTGATCGTTGGAGTCATTAATTAATACAAACATATTTGATTTCAGCTTGTTGGAGGGATAATATCGAGGTTCGATTCAGAAGTCTATTGTGGTATTAGTCAAAAGGGAAGTGGCTTCATGAATGGTTGATCTAAGAAATAGTTACGGTTTGCTGCATGTTTCATTTATCGTTGGCAGTATATGAAAGTGTTGGAATGAGACTTTAGCTAAATAAGAGGTTTTCTATCGATATTTGGTTGTTTTGGGCAACTGCTGTGAATAGAGTCTATCATTTCGAGTGTTAGGATTATGTGGTATATCATATGGTCTCATCTGAGGTTGCATGTATGGGTTATTGCAGCTGGTTCGGGTTTACTCTGAAGATAGACGTGAGGCTCAGATCTTGTGTATGATTTCGGAAAATGCAATGTGGTTCTACAATTTATAGTTTAGATGGACTGTAAAATTTCAACTATATTGTGTTATCGGACCTATGCAAGATAGGGTGACGAGAGATCACCCTGCGTATAGGCTTGGTAAGGTCATTCAGCTATTGGGTTGCTTCTAGTACAACTCTGGGTACGCTCGAGGACGAGCGTTTGTTTAAGTTGGGGAGGATGTGATGACCCGACCCATTGTCTCATGTGTTATTGCTCCATTTCCCCCATTTTATGCTTCTTCATGTTTCGTTATCAGTATGTGTGTGTGTTATAGTTTATTTGGATTGGTTTTGATAAGAAATGAGATCCTTAGCCTTTTAAGGAAGGCTTAAGTTGGAGAAGTCAATCGGACATTGACTTATGAATTATAGGGCTCGGATGTGATTTCCGGTGATTCGGTTAGCTTCGGGAGGTGATTTTTGACTTAGAAGTGCGATCGGAATTGATTTTGGAGGTCCGGTGTAGAATTAGGCTTGAATTGGCGAAGTTAGTATTTTGGCGAATTCCGGTTGATAGGTGAGATTTTGATCCGAGGATCGGCATGGAATTCCGAGAGTTGTTGTAGCTTCGTTAGGTGATTTTGGATATGTGTGCGAAATTTCAGATCATTCGGAGGTGTCTTGGTCGGGCTTTTGATCGACAGTGCATTTCGGAGGTTTTAAGAAAACTTAGGCTTGAACCCAGTGTAATCCGATGATTTCGGTATTAGTTGAGGTATTTTGATGATTGGATCAAGTTTGAATAATGTTTTAGGATGTGTTGGTGCCTTTGGTTGAGGTCCTGGGGGCTTCGGGGTTATTTCGGATGGCTAAAGGGATGAAATTCACGTTGAGAGGGTGGCAGATGTTGGCTGGTATCTGGTATGCTCACTTCTGCGAAAATGGACCGCAGAAGCGGTTCCACAGAAGCGAGGGATTGGTCGCATAAGCGGTTTAAGGATGAGTTGGGAAGTTCCGCAGAAGCGGAAGTATTTTCGCCTAAGCGAGTCCGCAGAAGCGGACACGAAGTCGCAGAAGCGGTTTGGGCTTGGAGGTGAGATTTTGCAGAAGCGGGAAATTGTGTCGCAGAAGCGGCCTTGGTGATTTAACGAAATACGCGGACAAAAAAAACAGAAGCGATCAGGCGGAAGCGGGCATGAGGACCGAAGAAGGGGAAACCCCTGAAGCCAGTAGGAGTTTTATATTCATTTTTGCTCCACGAGGGATATGTTATTTCCACCATTTTTAAATGAGCTTGAGAGCTATTGGACGGATTTGAAGGGGGGATTTCGACTAGTTGTGATTGGAGGTAAGTCCCTTGACCTAAATACATGAAATTATGATAGATTTACCATGAAAATGGGTTGAAATTCATCAAAAAAAAGGGTGAAGCTAGGGCTTGAGTTTTGATATTTCAAATTGGAATTTGGTAGGTCATTTGAGCTTGGATTTGGGAGTTCTTGGTATGTATGAACTCGTGGCGAGACAAGGAATCCGGTAATATAAT
>MU777378.1:0-31037 GCA_026770625.1 Nicotiana glauca | reverse complement strand
AGAACAAGAGACTTACTAGCGCCACGGGATTCCCGACACTTGATTTGTGTTGTTTGCCCTTTGTTTGGGTCTTGAATCTTGAGAGAACCTTGAGAGGGTGTTCCTAGGGTTCTAAGGTCTGAAAATAGTGAAAAGAAATGACTTAAAACGGGTTGGAGGCATCTTATATATATCCAAATGTCTTAAACCGCCTTAGTGGGCCCCATAGAGAGGTGTTTGGTGCAGTCTCGTGAAAACGCGAATATCTCTCTACTCCGAGATCGTATCGACGAATGGTTTAATGAGTTAGAAACTAGACTCATAGATATTCAATTTGGTGGTTATATCTCTCCATAATTCTATGTAAATTGGGAGAAAAGCTTAGTAAAATTTGACCTAATGTTTAAGTAAGATTATGAACCAAAGTTGCGACAACTTTTGTCGACTTTTGTCTGATAACTCATTTGACTTCAAGACTTATGATACGGATACTATATGATTAAAATACCTTAAAACACTACCTATTGAGTGTATTAACCACTTCTAGGTTTACCCAAAAATACGGCTGACAACATCCTTGATTCGTTTGACTTCTAATACTTGTTAACCACCCTATACACTTTTGTATCATTTAAAACCAATAGGATTAACTTCTTATCATCTTAAAGATAATACTTTCATGGATTTATGTCAACTACCTTATGGCATGAGCTAACATACGTGAATATGGGTTGTAACATGACCGACCCCATAGGGGTGCCTACATATCCCCTCTTAAACAGGAATCAGGTCATGCGTAGTTCAATTTACATCATAGAGGAAAACATAAAGATTACACATAGTAACGCTTGACTGCATTTGAATTAATCATCTTTGGCCAGACTTCCCCATCCATTTCTGCAAGTATGAGGGCTCCTCTTGTCAGAACCTGGTGAACCATATACGGACCTTGCCAGTTGGGAGCGAATTTCTCCTTGGCTTCATCTTGATGTGGAAAAATTTTCTTTACCACCAGCTGCCCCGGTGTGAACTGTCTTGGCTTGACTCTTTTGTTGAAGGCTCGGGACATTCTGTTCTGATAGAATTTACCGTGGCAAACCACATTCATTCTATTCCATTCTATAAGAGCTAGTTGTTCATAACGACTTTTTTCCCACTCTGCATCATCGAGCTCAGCTTCCTGTATGACGACTTCTGTACCATAAACCAGCATATAGGGGGTTGCCTCGGTTGATGTGCAGATTGTGGTATTATTCCCCAATAAAGCAAATGATAACTTCTCGTGCCACTGCTTATTCTTCTCCATCATTTTCCTCAATACTTTTTTGATATTCTTGTTGGCGGCTTCTACAACTCCATTCATCTGAGGCCTGTAAGCTCTAGAATTCTTGTGTCTAATATTGAAAGTTTCACACATAGCATTTATCAAGTCTCTATTGAGGTTGGAGCTATTTTCAGTGATGATTGACTCTCGAATCCCGAATTGACAAACAATGTGATCGCTGACAAAGTCTACCATGACTTTCTTGGTTACTGCTCTGTAAGATGTTGTTTCGACCCATTTGGTGAAATAGTCAAATTCTACAAGGATAAATTTGTGCCCGTTGGATGCAGCAGGCTCGATTGGTCCAATGACAGCCATTCCCTAAGCGGCAAACGGCCACAGCGATCTTGTTGCATTAAGCTAATTTGGAGGTACTTTTATCATGTATGCATGTATCTGGAAGCGGTGGCATTTTTAGATATACTGGATGCAGTCCGTTTCCATAGTCATCCAAAAGTAACCAGCTCGGAGTATCTTCTTTGCTAAGACAAAACCGTTCATATGTGGACCGCAGGGCAGAGCATGAATTTCCTCTAGTAGCCTGGATGCTTCTTTTGCATCGACACACCTTAGTAATCCCAAATCAGGAGTCCCCCTATACAGGATTCCTCCGTTGTGAAAGAAATTATTGGATAACCTCTGAAGCGTGCATTTCTCAGTAGGATTTGTAAGCTCTGGGTATTCTCCTTTTGCCAAATATTCCTTGATATCATGAAACCAAGGCTTTCCGTCTGCTTCTTCTTCAACATGGGCATAATAAGCTGGCTGATCATGGATCTTTACTGGAATAGGATCAATGAAATTCTTGTCTGGATGCTGTATTCTTGGACGACAAGGTAGCCAATGCATCAGCGAACTCATTCTGGATTTTGGGGACATGTTGGAATTCCGTCTTTGTGAACCTCTTTCTCAATTTATATACATGATGCAGATACGGGAGTATCTCGGAGTTCTTGGTTGCCCACTCTTCACGCACCTGATGTATGAGCAGGTCTGAATCTCCAATCACTAGCAATTCTTGAATGTTCATGTCAATGGCCATTTTGAGCCTTAGGATGCAAGCTTCACACTCGGCCATGTTGTTGGTGCATTGGAACCTAAGCTTGGTAGACACTGGATAATGCCGTCGGTTCCTGATACTAGGACTGATCCTATGCCAACTCCTTTGAAATTTGTTGCTCTATCGAAAAACATTCTCCAACCATCATAGGATTCTGCAATGTCTTCTCCTATGAATGATACCTCTTCGTTAGGAAAATACATTCTCAGGGGTTCGTATTCTCTATCTACAGGATTTTCAGCAAGGTGATTTGCTAGTGCCTGTCCCTTGATTGCCTTCTGAGTTACGTAGATAATGTCAAATTCACTCAACAGGATTTGCCACTTTGCTAGCTTTCCAGTGGGCATGGGCTTCTGAAAGATGTACTTCAAAGGATCCATCCTTGATATGAGATATGTAGTATAGGTACACAAGTAGTGCCTCAGCTTCTGAGCTACCCAAGTCAAAGCACAACAGGTGCGCTCTAACAGAGAATACCGAGCCTCGTACGGGGTAAACTTCTTACTGAGATAATAGATGGCCTGCTCTTTCCTCCCCGTTTCATCATGCTGCCCCAGATCGCAACCGAAAGCTCCATCCAATACGGTAAGGTAGAGTAATAGAGGTCTACCTGGCTTGGGCAGGACAAGATTGGCCGTGTTGACAGGTATTTCTTGATTCTGTCGAAATCCTTTTGGCAGTCATCAGTCCATTTTATAGCGGCATCCTTCTTTAATATCTTAAAGATTGACTCACAGATAACTATAGATTGTGCTATGAACCGGCTAATGTAGTTAATTCTTCCTAGGAAACTCATTACGTCCTTCTTATTCTTCAGTGACGGCAGTTCTTGAATAGCTTTGACTTTTGATGGATCCAGTTCTATTCCTCAGCGACTCACAATAAACCCAAGTAGTTTTGCGACAAGAACACCAAACGCACACTTCGTGGGAATCAGTTTCAGATTGTACCTTCGCAGTATATTGAAGAATTTCCTCAAATCTTCCATGTGATCAGCGGCCTTCTTTGACTTGGTGATAACATCATCTACGTACACCTCTATCTCCTTGTGTATCATATCATGGAAAATGGTAGTCATGGCCCTCATGTAGGTGGCCTTAGCATTCTTCAGGCCGAACGACATCATCTTGTAACAGTACATTCCCCACGGCGTAATGAAAGCTATTTTATCAGCATCTTCTTCATCCATCCAAATCTGATAATAACCAGCGAAACAATCCATAAACGACTGTAACTCATGCTTGATGCAATTGTCATTCAGGATGTGTATATTTGGCAAAGGGAAATCGTCTTTCAGACTGGCCCGGTTGAGATCCTGGTAGTCGACACAAACTCGGACCTTCCCATTCTTCTTTGGTACATGCACGATGTTGGCTATCCATGTCAGGTATTCTACTACCCTGAGAATCTTAGCTTTGACCTGCTTAGTGACTTCTTCCTTGATTTTCAGAGTCATATCAGGCTTGAACTTTCAGATCTTTTGCTTTACCGGCGGACATGTTGGATCGGTTGGTATTTTGTAAGCCACAATAAACGTACTCAAATCAGTCATGTTATCATATGACTAGGCGAATATATCCTCATATTCCCTTAGAAATTTTGTGTATTCCTTCTTTTCTGATGGCAATAAGTGGACGATGATTCATGTTTTTTGACTTTTTCTGCATCTCCCAAGTTAACAATCTCAGTCTCGTCCAGGTTGGACTTTGGTCTATTTTTAAAATTCTCAACTTTCTTAATAATCTCTTCCGGTATGTCATCTTCCTCTGAATCTATTTTCGTTTGTTGTGTTGTCTCGTTGCATGTCACAGTCATTGGTTCATCAAGATAAGTAATAGTAATGTCGTATAAGTACAGTAATGAGAGAAAATAAAAATGAGCGTTGATTCATAAGAAAAGTCAAAATGCTTCGATAAATTGCATAATCATTTTGAACAATGGAGATCTTATTGCGGGAATTGATAATATGCGGGAAATAAAATCTTTTAGTAAATCAAAATAGTGCTTGTTTTAGCCTTGCTACCCCGAGGCTCGTCAGGCTCTGGTTGTCCTGATGGTCCAGTTATTGAGGTGTGCTCCTCTGCTTATGGCCTATATGGAAGGGCCTTGCTCCTCAAGAACAACACAACAATCCATGTCATTGCCCTCTAAGAGCAAGTTCTTTGCTAATGCGAGTGCTTCTTCTTCTGACCCATAAACAATGTTAGCTTGTTGGAAAGTCTGCTCCAAATATGGTATTGGCTGCTCCAGTGGATAGTAAGGACCGCGCCATGATGGAGACCAGTTGTTGAATTCCTCCAAGGTGTACTCATATCCCTGACCGAAAGTAGTGCCATATTTCTTGAGCTTTATGGGCTTAGTGATTCCTTTGAGGTTCTTGTCGAGCCCCTTTCCAGATTCGTACCCACTCAAATTCAGTATACTCTCAATCTTGTTATCCCACCATTTGTATTTGTCAATAACATTTACCCGTTCAATGTGATGGTAAGTCTCTCCACCTAGCTTCCTTCTCCCTTCGATTGATGGAATGGTCTGGCGACTGTATATAGGGTTGCTACCGTCACCATGAATAATCAGTTCCTGGTAGTTCCATTCGATTTTTACTGCTTTCTGTAGTGTTAATTTTACGACCCCAGTGGCGTGGATCCATGGTCGTCCCAATAGTAGGTTGTAAGATGCCAGTACGTCTATCACTTGAAAATCAACATTCGAACCAAGTTGGCCCCATTTGCAAACACAGACTAATTTCCCTAGTAGTAGACCTTTGGGAATCGTCGAAGGCTTACACATTGATGGCTCCATCCTTTATCTCATGCAATCCCTTACCCAATTTCTTGAGTGTTACCATTGGACAAATGTTGAGACTGGAACTCCCGTCGATCAAGATCCTAGTGATGAAGTAATCTTCGCATTGCACAATGATGTGCAGTGCGTTGTTGTGACCCAACCCTTCAGATGGCAGCTCATCCTTATGAAAAGTGATCTTATAACTTTCCAATACATGTCATACCATGTTAGACATTTCCCTGCTAGTGATGTTGCTTGGCACATATGCTTCACTCAACACCCTTATCAGAGCATTCTTGTGCGCCTCGGAACTCTGTAGCAAAGCAAGGATAGAGATCTGCGCTAGTGTTTTGTTCAACTGATCGATGACCGAGTATTCCTTCGCTTGAATTTTTCTCCAAAGGTCATCTCGACCTGTCTCAATGATGGGTGGCCGGTTGGAGGCATGCTTGCTTGACTCGGCTAGGTGTTCCGGGGTATAAACCCTACCAGTTCTCGTCATACTTTGTGCGGCAACAGTATCTTCGAACCTGACTTTGCCTTTCCTCCTTGCCTCGACTATATATTCCCAAGGTACAACCTTTGTATGGAATGGTGACATGGTTGACATCACCATTGGGATTGGTGTGGCTATCCTTACCCCGAACGGAGCATGTGCCTTAGGTGGTAAAACTGTAACTTTAAACGGTGTGGGTGCCTTTGTTGGAGACATGGATTCGACTTCAATTGGCGCTGGTGTCTTTGCAGATGACGTTGCTACAAATTCAAGTGGCACATACATATTAAGGCTAGCTACCAGGTACAAAACAAAGTATGACTATAATAAATCATACAGCAGTGGAGTGTCCCCATATGGTTGAATCTGGACTTTGATTGGATTAAGAGTAACTATTGGCTTCTTCAGGTCATCACCTTCTGCAATCAAACTGATTGATCCCTTAGGATCCCAATCATTCTCTATTTCTATAATGTGAACGCCTCCACCCGTATGGTCCGGTAGGGGGTTATTGCGGACATTTAGAGCGGGTTCCTTTGCCACAATAATCTTATTATCGATCAGAGACTGGATCCTGTCTTTCAGAGAATGACATTCATCAATGGTGTACCCTTTCATGCCAAAGTGGTATGCATAGGATTTGTTTGGGTTTACCCACTGAGAAGGATTCTCAGGAGTTATAATGGAGATAGGGATGACATAACCAACAGCTTTGAATCTCTCATACAATTGGTCAATAGGTTCAACAATGGTTGTATATTGTTTAGAAAGTCTGCGGTCAAAATTCAGTCGAGGTCTAGGGAAGTTTTGGCGTGCATGAGGTGATTGATATCGGGATGGTTGAGAATTGTAGGTTTGTAAACATGTGCGAGTTGAGAATATCTGGGTCAAGTAGGCTGATGTGTGGGGGGTGGAGGTGATTGATAAGTGGGTGGTAGAGTTTGGTAAAATGGTGAGGGTGCTTGGTAGTTCGGTGCGGGCTGATATGTGATGAGAGGCATTGGGTAGGTTTGGTATTTTATGGGAGACTTGGTTCTTTGTGCAACCATCATGGCTTTCACGTCCATTTTCTTGGACACACCCCCGGACTGTAAGGACTTATTTGTAGCTTGCAAGGCCTCGAAGTTCGTAACCATACCGCCTTTGATGCCCTCTTCGATCCTTTCCCCTAGCTTGATAATGTCAGAAAATTTGTGGCCCTCGATCATTATTAGTCATTCATAATACTGCGGGTCCTGAGCCCGGATAAAGAATTTTTTCATCTGTTCCTCCTCTAAGGCAGGTCTGACCTTAGCAGCTTCGGACTTCCAGCGTGTAGCATACTCGCAAAATGTTTCTGTGGGCTTCTTCTTGAGATTCTGAATGTAGGACTCATACGGCGCATTCTCTGCATTGAATCTGAACCTGTCCATAAAGTCAGAAGCCATGCCTACCCATTTCTACCACTTCTTCAGATCTTGGCTAATGTACCAAGACAAAGCATCTCCTTTCAAGCTCCTTATGAAAAGCTTCATGCGAATTCTCTCGTCTTTCCCTACTCCAACCAGCTTGTCACAATACGTTCTCAAAGGACCCTTGGATCTCCTATACCATGAAATATTTCAAACTTCGAAGGTTTGTACCCCTCTAGCAATTTGACAATGGTCTGTATGCAAAGATCTTCATAGTTCAGTCCCTATATTCCCTTGCTTCCTTCAACGCCTTGAATCCGGCTAGTCAATTTCTTATGTTCTTCAGCTAGGTTCCTGATGAGCAAGTCTTTATCATCAGACTCAGGTGTGCTTAAGATGGGTTGGGTGGAGTGTGGCATAGTCTCCACGTAGATGGGGGTATTATGGTGGGTGTGGAAGTGGTGATTTGCATAGTTCAGGGGTTCTGGGATGAGCAGTGGGGTATTGTTTGAGGTATGGCAAGTGTTGCAGTGATGGTGAGGAGTGGGATGTTATTTTTGCTTTGGGATATTTTGTGGAGGTGTAGGGTTCTGAGCATTTGGGAAATTGATATCTTGAGTGGTGAGGGAAAATGGTTGATTTTCCAGATTCTGAACCTGATCAAGTTTTTCTTGGAATTTTAACAGTTTTTGTTCAAGTTGGGATGCATTTTCCTTAGGAATTTGAGTACCATGACCAAGAGTGACCTCTACCCGTTCAGTTGAGTTCTCCTTTCTAGCGTTGTTCAAATCTTCCATCTTCCTTTTGTTCTTGTTTTTTTTGCAGTACTAAGAGGAGGAGTGGATGGAGGACCCCCTGGATCTCGTGAAATAGGATGATGTTGCCAGAGTGTACGAACTAACCTTTGGGGAGGGGCAATAATAAACCAAAAGTAAAGACAAAAGGTAACCAAGTTAATAAGGATCATAAGAAATATTGCAATATTTAAACACATAGTGCGGGAATGTAAATCGTGTCCTAACTTGGTGACCTATTTGTTACCGAGGTAGGCCTAGTGACAAATTAAGTTGGAGAACATCAGAATGCTAAATGCCTTATTTTATTGATAGAAAAATAAGACGAATCCGAAATCGACACTAAACAAACGGGAAATAAAAGTTACTAATGGCCATTTCCTTATTACATTTTATAGGGTGAAAAGATAAAATCCTATCTACTTGGTCCCTAAAGGACCTTCCCCAGATTCGCCATCCTTGGCTTCATCGAATAGTTTTCCCAGCTCGCGAAGTCCAGTAAGCCCTGGCTAGATGTCCGCCTTCGTTTCCTTCAGCATTCTGACAATCTTCGACCCTCTTGAAAAACTTTCTTTCTAACTCCACTATGCCTCGCTCCAAGTATCCCAGTCGCTTGTTTGTACTTACAGCCATGTCCTTCCACTCCTCAATTAACTTCTAATTGGCTTCTTGTATCTCACAGTGCTTGCTTTCGCACTACCGGATCCTCTTGCGCAGTTGGTTGTATTTGACATGTGCCTCGGCTTTTTCATCTATGATCCTGTGACCTCGAACAAACCCAGGCTGGCCCAGTGTGAACAACTAATTTTTGACCAACTATATATATATATATATATATATATATTGGAGGATACAGTTACATAGATCAGATCCAACCAAATGAGAAAAATAAAATGAGAGTCCTGTTGGTGAAAACCCTCATTGGCACTGTAGGGCGATGGTGAGTAGGGAAAATAAAAATGAGAGAGTCTTATTAGTAAAAACCCAAATGGGAACTATAAGACGATGGCGAGAAGAGAAATGAGAGAGATCAGCAAGTGAAAACCCACAAAGGGCATTGTTGATCGAACAGAGGATCCACGCAACCATGGCATCAACAAAATCATGAGCAAGGTTTCACGCTTACAAGTCAAAATTGTGATGAGTTTATGAGAATCAGACAGTTTATACAGATCAGTAATACTGTCCAAAAGGCATGTCATGTTCATTGAAATGTGCTTGTACTCCTCGATAAGTCCGTATTTCTGTTCCCCGAAAGGGATACCTCTTGTTTTAAACGCATTCTCTATTCCATTGTTTGTTTGTTTCTTTTTCTTAGAATCCCTTCCGATCTAACTTTGTTCCAAATATAAGGCAAAGAAAAGACGGCAAGACCGATTTACAAGGTTCTTGCTTGAAGCGAGATGATATATTCCAAAAGGCACCCAGCCTCGACAAGGGCATCAAGTCGACACCGACAAGACATGATTTGCTGATGCTTTGAAATGGAAAACTTTGAAAGAAGTCAAAAGCTAAATGCTCACAAAGGCAACATAAAGTTTAAAAAGATTAAGTACCGCCATGGTAAAGTTTGGGAAAGCCAAAGGTTCTTTGGGTCAGAAATGAAATTGGTATTCAAGAAATAACCAGTTGCAGTTGAAATCATTACAAAGATGAGCCAAGATCAAGAGACTGAAATAATCAAGGCCACAAACCAACCACTATTTTAAAACTAACGAATCTTTCTTTGTTTAGAACAGAAACAGAACAATTTTAGAAAACAGTTCGTGAAAAGACGAACACCACCCAGTGAAGTTCTCAAATCCTTGATTTTTCTTCAATATACATGTAATTATTTTATTTTTTGTTTCATTATAGGGAACCAACACCCTATCTTTAACACAGGGTACTACATCCCCTGTCTGTATAATTTTTTACTTACATAGGGTACGGCATTCCCTAGTAGAATCTTAGAGAGCCAAGAGCCTAATTTTATTGCTAACATAGGGTATGACATTCCCTAGTAGAATCTTAGAGAGCCAAGAGCCTAATTTTATTGCTAACATAGGTACGACATTCCCTAGTAGCATCCCAGAGTGCCACGAGCCTCATTTTATGCACACGGTACTACATCCCCTGATTAAATTACTTATTGCCAACATAGGGTATGCCATTCCATAGTAGCATTTCAGAGCGCCACGAGCTTTATTTTGTTGCAAACATAGGGTAATACATTCCCTAGTAGCATCTCAGAACGCTGCAAGCCTTATTTTATTACCGACACAGGGTACCACATTCGTTGGTTAGATTTCTTGTTGCCAGCATAGGTACGACATCCCTTAGTATCATCTCAGAGAGCCACGAGATTCATCTTATTGCCAAACACACGGTACAACATCCCCTGATTTAGTGCCAACATAGGGTACGACATTCCCTAGTAGCATCTTAGAGTGCCACGAGACTCATCTTATCACCAACACATGGTACTACATCCCCTGATTGCATTACTTTGTGCCAACATAGGGTACGACATTCCCTAGTAGCATCTCAGAATGCCACGAGCCTCATTTTTATTGCAAACATAGGGTACGACATTCCCTAGTAGCATCCTGAGTGCCAAGAGCCTCACCTTATTTCCAACACACGGTACGACATCCCCTAGATGCATTACTTTTTGGCCTACATAGAATACGACATTCTCTATTAGCATCCTAGAGTGCCACGAGCCTTATTTTATTTCTAACACAGGGTACCACATCCCCTGACTGTGTTACTTTCTGCCAACATAGGGTATGACATTCCCTAGTAGCATCTCAGAGTTCCACGAGCCTCATCTCATTGCCAACACAAGGTACTAATCTCCTAGTTGCCTTCCATCTTGTTAATGTAGAGTACGACATCCCCTGTTATAATAAAGAATATATAAAAAAAACAAATGTCTTTTTCAATTCTTTATTCTACAATAGAAAATATAGTTTAATGTGTTTTCAATAGCTCACAAAAATTTCCTAGTGCAAACTGGGGTAGAAATTTTTTGTTCGTTTTGTTTGTTTGTGATGACTTGTAGGTTTTTTGCAAAGTAAAGATTCGATGTGCAAGAATAAGATTCCATCTCTCACCAGCAAAAATCGAACGTTTGATCTCAATACCAGCCGCAACCAGCTTTTACGTAATGCATGCAGAGGCATAGGGTCTCAAAATCAATCTTCTCATCATTTGATCAAGAATCAAGCCTCGGAGAATATTTCATAGTCTTTTGCATCGAGGGCATCAAGATTCAGTCTAAAGTCAATGGGAGAAGCAACTCAAAAATCAGGATAAGACTTCAGATGACATTTAGATAAGAATTTTGTAACTCTTAGATTTCAAGAGTATGTAATTTTTCTTTTCATTTTGATGTAATAGTAGGAACCACGGATCGGAACTTCGACGGAACTTCGCTCGACTCTCCATCTAAGGAAACTCTATCAGTTATTTTCCACTTGAACTATACGTGACCTGATTCCCTTATAACCCGGGATATGTAGGCTTCCTAAAACCAAGGCTCGGTCACATCTTTTTATTTTATCTTCTATTTCTTTCTAAATAATAGTGAGGTCAAAAATCAGTCACCTTGTTCATTTTCTTTGCTTGAAAACTTTTCATGTTCCCGAGCAAAGAGGGGCATGCTGTGAACAACTAATTTTTGACCAAACCCAAATTATATACTATTTTAGTATAAATATTTTCATAAGGTATAATCTTAATATATATATATATACACACACACACTCTTCTAGAACATATTTTATTTCTATTTGTAAAAAAATGAAAATTTACAAAAATATATGATTCCTTTTAAATAGAATTTTATTAAATAAACTATAGAATCTTTCTTAGTATTACTTAAAGTGTGTGTGTATATATATATATATATATATATATATATATATATATATATATATATATATATATTGTTAGTCTAAGTTAGTTAGTCTTTCTATCTTTATAATTTGATTTATCTTTAAAAATAAAAATATTTATAAATAAAAAAAAGTGAAAAATCAAGTTCACGTAAGAAGATAAAGTTTGTTAACAAACTTTTATCTCAAAATTCTTATTAATTTGCTATCAACTATCCCAGTCCCCGGTGAGAAGTTGTGAGCGGCTAGCGGTGGTTGGCACGGGACGAGGCAGAGGGAGGCCTAAGAAGTATTGGGGAGAGGTGATTAGGTAGGACATAGCAAAAATGCGGATTTCCGAGGACATGCCCTTGATAGGAAAGTCTGGAGATCTAGTATCAGGGTTGTAGGATAGGGGCTTCTAGAGATTTTCGTACTTCATTCCCGGGGCTAGGTGGGATTTGGTAGGGCCCTCCATAGATATTTTGCGTTTTGTATCGTGGCCCCCTTATGGTAATTACTGGTAGATATTATTACATGCCTTTTAATTTTTTATGTATAGTTAACTATTTATGCGATTTCTGCTGGAGTCACTAATGCTCTTTTGCTTTTCTTTTTTCTTTTTCCTCCTCTTTTCCTTCTCTTTCTCCTGAGCCGAGGGTCGATTGGAAACATCCTCTCTGCCCTTTAGGGTGGGGGTAAGGCCTGTGTACGTATTATCCTCCCCAGACCCCACTTTGTGTGACTATACTGGGTAGTTGTTGTTGTTGTTGTTGTTTATCCCAATCTCATAATCCCTATTTTTAGCCTAAAACTCCCCACTAACTCTCATGTTTATCACCCTCACTTCTCACTCCCCCCATTTTTCTTTTCCATCAACACACAACACCAATATATTAACTTCCTGCACCCACACATCTATATATTTTTGGAATTTCCCACTTCAGGAAGTAGGAGAACTGACGGAGGAAGATAAACAATTGCTAACTTCCATGAAAATACTCGTGAAGTTCCAGTCATCACTGACCAAGAAACTAGCAAGAAAAGCTTAAAAATATGTCCAAAAATAGCCCCCTTTTTTAAACAAAAAAAAAGAAGGGAGTGAGAGGTTGAGTTGAAGTAGATGTCAAGTTCGTTCGATATTCTCGCTTTGAGTCAACTTTTAATATCCGTCGTTGGATTTTCGCTGGGTTATTAGCTTGCAGTTATTCGACGTGTTCTACTGGAGAATTTGTAATACAAAAGAGTGTTTTATTTTAAAGGTTCATTCTTCTCTTTTCTTTATGTTAAATCATTTTTAGAGATGTCTTTGAATGTGTTTATTTGCCTTGTTCGGAAGCTATTGCAGTATCATTCTATAGTGGTTGAGTTCTCTAACTTAGTTTGTGTAATGATATTGTGGCCTATTTGTGATTAATCTGTTGCTCATACGTTTTTTTAATTAATAATTGTGTTAGTTTGCAGTATTTTGAGTAAAAGTAAGTCTAAAAAATGAAAAAAATGAGTTTGGAAATAGATTTTGTTCGGTATTTTCCTTTGGCAGTTTGGTTTCCTGTCAAAAAGTCTTTACATGGTTTTCGTTAATTCTCTACTGTATTGATGCTAAGTTTATTTAGTTAGTTTCTTTTTTTATAAATCACATGCTTTCTTTATTCTCCTTAAATCCATTTGCTCATAACTTCATATAGCTCATTTGTTGATATATTATAATCCTAATAATAATATAAATTAAAAATAAATGTCTCGGATATGAAAGAGACAAATAATTGGAATACTCTAAAACACTAGAAAAACTTGAGATGCACTTTAAATAGTAGCCATGTGTTCATGTACGAACCTTGGATTGATATGTTTAGGTAATAAAAGGATTACGTACGCATTCCCGCGTCTCCATTCCTTTAAATTTAAAATAATTATGTTTTAGCCATGTGTACATTCCGTACCATAGTTTAACATCTAACTTCAAAAAAATACCTTGTGTGCGTATTGCAGTGGGTCCAAACAATTAATAAAAATATAATAATTAAATAAAGTTATAATAGACAAGCCATAACCAATAAAATACAAGAATTGTCAAAAAAATTGATTTAAGACTTACATTAGTCAATATAAGCGGCGACCGTACTAGAACCACGGGATTCGAGGGGTGTCTTACACCTTTCCGTTGGTCAACAGAATTTCTTACTCAGTCTTCTGTTTCGTAGATCATAATTAAGAGTCAAACCTTCCTTTAGAAAGGGGATTCAAATAAAAGGTGACTTGGAACACCAAAACTCAATTCCAAATGGCGACTCTAAATAATAAATAATCCACTTTCAAAACATCACTTTAATTGAAAAAACTCTTCTAACTCAACCACGTAATAGGGTTGCGTGGGAAAAAAGAGGTGTGACAGCTATGGCGACTCTGCTGGGGATAATTAATTAGAATTCGAGCTTTTTATATTGATTCTTGTTTGTCTTTTATCATGTTTTGGATATTATTGTGTTTTAGAGCAATATGTGTTATTTGTCGCTTATTTACTACTTTAATATTTATTTGAAATGTGATATAAACTGTATTTTCTCTCACACCCCTTTGAGTCTACTAATAGGTAGTTATGTTGTGTTTGCCTACGAGCATCATGAAATTTCTGTCTTGAGATAAAGCCAGTTAGCCTACCAGCTTCTGGTGAAGGATTTAGTCACACATGTTTAGATGGGAGAGCCGTTAGCTAGCCAGTGTTGTTCTACTATTAGTGACGCTTGACGCTCCCCGGCTCGGGTTGTCCACCCGGGTAAGCCAGGTCTAGATACCATCTCCTTTAGGATTTAAAAACATAGAAGAACAAGCCACAAGCAATGAATATCCCTAGTAGGCTACGCTTTATTTGCATCATGTGCATTGGACTTATCAGGACTCGGCACAAGGATCGTGTCCGTCTAGGACAAATACTAATTTTTTTGACCAACATGTTCATCTTTATGTGCTAAATATAACATTAATTAGTAGGCTTCACTCAAATGTTGACCGACTTTAGGATAGATTGATGGAACAAATGAAAGAGAAAGAGAAACTTTCCTCTAAGTTTTCATAAAATACCCATTTGTTTTTTTAAATAAAATTCTGAAGGATTCTAATATGTAAAATCAAAAATTGTTATTTTATATTTATTTTAGCTAAACTACGCGGGTCTGATTCTCATCGGATGTGAGATACGTAGGCAACCTTCATCGGGTCCAGTCCCCAATTTTTTAAAAAATCAAAAAAAAATATTCTCCTTTAATTCCTTCTTTAGAAGTCTTTCTTTAAGACGTCAAATTCAAAAATCCAAAAGTATTTTCCACTTTTTTTAGAAGTCTTTCTCCCAAAAAATTCAAAACAAATCGAAATATAAAAATATTTCTTTCTTTCGAAAGTTACCAAAAATAAAAATTCAAAAATATTTTCTTTCTTGTTTAGAAGTCTTTCTTTCAAAAATTTTAAATAAAAAAAAAGAGATAGAGAATTCAAAGCTCAAAAATATTTTCCTTGTTAGGAGCTTTACGATTAGATTTTTTTTAACGTAAAAAAAAGGAGTTAGTTTTTTTATTTATTCTTGATCTACCCGAACTATGCAAGATCTGATTCATGTCTCTGTATGATATGTAGGCAACCTACATCAGGTTCGATCGAATCATTTGAAAAGAAAACAAGAAAAGAAAAAAAGAGAATAAACTAGTGTTTATTCTAACATGCTTGTTTTAAAATAAACGCTAGTTAAAGGTGGTCAGTTTGTTGGTTTGCAATGGCGAGTCACACAAACAATCCAAGATCCCTCAGAAGTAAAATTATCTTCTCAACAAATGGAACAAGCACCATTGTTGTTGATCCAAGGTCATAAAAAGGCAAGTAAGCAAGTTGACGGTGAAAAATAAAAAACGAAGGCAAATATGGGGTTAACTTTACTAGATTTGAGCAATAGGACATGGTCTATTCGGGATGATTTGATGATGGAAAATTTGATCCAGCATTGAAAGCCATAGTAGCCATTGCCGCGGCAGAAGAGAAACAAAAAAAACGGGCGCCAACCTAGAAACTTTCCCTATCAGACGGGAGTCTCGGTAGCCGGTCTTGCTATCTTTTCTGCCTTTCGAGTTATTTCAATGTGTCATCCGAATATTTTTACTTTACTATCTTACATTCTGATGTAAATTCTTCCATCTTCTTTTTAAAATATTCAAATAAATGAAATCAATATTTTATCATCCATGAATGTCTCTTTTCTTAATCTTGTCATCGTTCTTATTCTCTTTTCAGTTTTGTAAATACAGATTTTAACAACATGACATGCTTGCGGAATTCATGCCCAGATCCTAAAACGTTGTCAGATTCAGAAATAATGAATCGAGAAGCATAATAGGTTGAATATAAGGCTTGTAAGAAAATAAACAGAGAATTGAAACAAAAATAAAATTCCCTCTTTTCGGATCATTGTTGAAGCCGATATCGCTGATGAAGATTGAGTCAAGACCTGATTGAAACATTGTCTTTGATTGATGGAAAGTGATTGGCCGGAGGCTACCATGGGCAGTTGTACAATAAAGAATAGCCCATGCTTACAACAAAAAGTACGTCCCAAGAAATTTGAAGTGGGGCAACTCGTCCTGAAACATATTCTCCCGCACCATGAATAAGCTAAGAAAAAGTTTTCTCCAAATTGTAAAGGTCCATACATTGTAACAAGAGTATTGCCAAATGGAGCGTTGTACTTGGGAGTCATCGAAGGAAATATCCCCGAGACAACTATTAACGCACATGTAGTCAAAAGTTACTATGTTTAACTCATTACTTGGTGTTAACATTCTCTGATTGGCATGACAAATGCATTCTTTCTTGCTACCCAAACATCACTAACCCTTTTGCAAACCCTTTGACAGGTTCCCTCTTTTTGATTACCCTCTTTGGAATCTGGAAGTTATTGATAAAAATAAAGTGTCAAAGAAAAGAAAAAAAAAAAGAAAATAAAAAACAGAGTTTCCTGAACTAAGTTCGACTTGATTTCGAAAGGATACGTAGGCAGCCTCTCTTTGAGGTTCAGTCACACCAAAATAACAAAAATTTAAATTCCCCAAAAAGTGATACTGGGTCAGATATTATAATGTTTCAGCAATGGTTTTGCCTGAAAGGTTCCAAAGTTGTAATTCAATCCAAATTCTTTTTACCCAAATCCATTCAAGTCCTTCTGATCAATCGGCGAGAATGTTCAAGAATTATAGGATACAGTTACTTGGATCAGATGCAGCCAAATGAGAGTCCTATTGTTGAAAACCCTCGTTGGCATTGTAGGGCGATTGTGAGTAGGAAAAATAAAAATGAGAGAGTCTTATTAGTGAAAACCCAAAAAGGGCACTATAATACGATAGCGAGAAGAGAAATGAGAGACATCAGCTAGTAAAAACCCACAAAGGGCACTGTTGATTGAACAGAGGATCCACGCAACCATGGCATCAACAAAATCATGAGCAAGGTTTCCCGCTTTCAAGTCAAAATTGTGATGAGTTTCTGAGAATCGAACAATTTATATAAATCACGAATACAATCCAAAAGGCATGTCATGTTCATTAAAATCTTCTTGTACTCCTAGATAAGTCCGTATTTCTGTTCCCCGAAAGGGACACCTCTTGTTTGAAACTTATTCTCTATTGCATTGTTTGTTTGTTTCTTTTTCTTTGAATCCCTTTCGGTCTAACTTCATTCCAAATATAAGGCAAAGAAAAGACGGCAAGACCGATTTACAGGGTTCTCGTTTGAAGCGAGCTGATATATTCCAAAAGGCGCCGAGCCTCGACAAGGGCATCAACTCGGCCCCGACTAGACATGATTGACTGATGCTTTGAAATGGAAAACTTTGAAAGAAGTCAAAAGCGAAATGCTCACAAAGGCAACATAAAGTTTAAAAAGGTTAAGTACCGCCATGGTAAAGTTTGGGAAAGCCAAAGGTTCTCTGGGGTCAGAAATGAAATTGGTATTCAAGAAATAACCAATTGCAGTTGAAATCATTAAAAAAGGTGAGCCGAGATCAAGAGACTGAAATAATCAAGGCTACAAACTGACCACCATTTTAAAACTAACAAATCTTTCTTTATTTAGAACAAAAACAGAACAATTTTAGAAAATATTTTGTGAAAAGATGAACACAACCTAGTGAAGTTCTCAAATCCTTGATTTTTTTTTTCTAATTTACATGTAATTATTTTATTTTTATTTTAATTATAGGGAACCAATACCCTATCTTCAACACAGGGTACTACATCCCCTGTCTGTATTACTTTCTACCTACATAGGGTACGACATTCCTAGTAGAATCTTAGAGAGCCAAGAGCCTTATTTTATTGCTAACATAAGGTATGACATTCCCCAGTAGAGTCTTAGAGAGAGAAGTTCCTAATTTTATTGCTAACATAGGGTACGACATTCCCTAGTAGAATCCAGAATTCCACGAGCCTCATTTTATGCACACGGTACTATATCCCCTGATTAAATTACTTGTTGCCAACATAGGGTACGACATTCCCTAGTAGCATTTTAGAGCGCCAAGAGCCTCAATTTGTTGCAAACATAGGGTACTACATTCCCTAGTAGCATCTCAGAACGCTGCAAGCCTTATTTTATTGTCGATACAGGGTACTACATCCCCTGGTTAGATTTCTTGTTGCCAGCATAGGTATTACATCCCTTAGTATCATCTCAGAGAGCCACGAGATTCATCTTATTGCCAAACACACGGTACTACATCCCCTGCTTTAGTGCCAACATAGGGTACGGCATTCCCTAGTAGCATCTTAGAGTGCCACAAGACTCATCTTATCACCAACACAGGGTACTACATCCCCTGAATGCATTACTTTCTGCCAACATAGGGTACGACATTCCCTAGTAGCATCTCAGAGTGCCACGAGCCTTATTTTTATTGCAAACATAAGGTACGACATTTCCTAGTAGCATCCCGAGTGCCATGAGCCTCACCTTCTTTACAACACAGGGTATGAAATCCCCTAGCTGCATTCCGTTTTGGCCTACATAGAGTACGACATTCTCTAGTAGCATCCTAGAGTGCCTCATGCCTCATTTTATTTCTAACACAGGGTACCACATCCCTAGACTGTGTTACTTTCTGCCAACATCGGGTACGCCATTCCCTAGCAGCATCTCATAGTGCCACGAGCCTCATCTCTTTGCCAACACAGGGTACTACATCTCTTGGTTGCCTTCCATCTTGTTAATGTAGGGTACGACATCCCCTATTATAAAATAAAGAATATATAAAAAAAACAACTGTCTTTTTCAATTCTTTATTTTGCAATAGCAAAGATAGTTTAATGTGTTTTCAATAACTCATAAAAATTTCCTAGTGCAAACTAGGGCAGAAGTTTTTTGTTCGTTTTGTTTGTTTGTGATGGCTTGTAGGTTTTTTGCAAAGTACATATTGGATGTGCAAGAATAAGATTCCAGCTATCTCCAGAGAAAGTCGAACGTTTAATGTAACGACCCGACTGGTGGTCATGCATTTTAGAACCCCATTCCCTTAAATATAACTTCCCACACTTGCTTTAACAAATTTATGACTTGCGGGGATGGGTGGTTCGGAAGTTAGAAGAGTTTTGAGCAAGAATATGATCAATTGCTTCTTTAAGTCCTTCTAAAAAAAGCCAAGTTTGACTTCGGTCAAATTTCTTGGGAAACGGACTCGGATTCGTGATTTGACAATCCTAGAGGGTCCGTGGGAAAATATGGGACTTGGGCGTATGCCCGAAATTGAATTCCGAGGTACCTAGCCCGAGTAATGAATTTTTCTGTGAAATTGTTAAATTGAAGTTTTAAGGAATTAAATAAACTAAGTAATCATTGATTTCCTAGGTATCGGCCTCGGATTTTAGTTCTGAAACTTGGTACAGGTCCGAAATATCAATTAAGACTTACCCATAAAATTTGGTGTCAATCCAAGTAGTTTAAGGGCGTTTTGACCTGTTAGAAGGAAATTTAGAACTTGAAGATTCAATGATTTGATTTATTTGGTTTTGGGGTTGATTCCTTGATTTAGCATTGTTTTAAACATTTCGAGGGTTCGAGTAGGTACGCCTTATGATTTCAGACTTGTTGGTATGTTCGGGCGGGACTCGGGAGCCCTGAGCGTCAAATGGTCAAGGTTCGAGTGAAGTTGGAACTTGAAAAGAACCACAGGCTGCTGCTTCTATCCTAACCGCTTCTGTAGCTCTTGGACCGCAGAAACGGGACCACAGGAGCGGTCAACAGATCGCAGAATCGAAGTGGGCTCAGGCATGGGGAAGCCGCAGAAGCAGCCCTGGGACCGCAGAAGCGGTCTAGACCGTTTTGCCTGGATCCGCAGAAGCGGCTCGAATTCCTCCGATGCGGGACCGCAGAAGCGGTCCTCTTGACCGCAGAAGTGAAAAGGGCTGGCAGTAAGCTTCATTTGTTTCGAGCTCAAGCTCATTTCTTTCACATATTTCTCAACACTTAGGCGATTTTGGTGATTCCAAAGAGGGGGTTTCAACATAACATTTCAAGGTAAGAAATCCCCATTCACTTTTAGTTCAAATACATAAACACTAGGTAGATTTAACACTAAAAATTAGGTAAAATCAAGGGGTTAGAGCTAGACCTAGGGTTTAATAAAAACTAAGATTTAATCATGTAATTTGCCATGTAATGAACTAGAAATCATATATTTGTGATCCTTAGGTGATAGAGAAAAACTCCCTTTGAAAAATCTCAGAATCCGGGCACGTGGGCACGAGGTCAAAATTTAGGAAACTTGTGTTAATGGTTAGGAAATTGCTTCAATAGATAGAATTCAACCTTGTAAGTCTTTATTGACTAGTTCTTACGTTGTTTAATTAGTTTGTGCTCGTTCGGCTTCGCATTGAGGGTGTTGGGCTTGTTCTTGATATTGGAAGTGTGCTTCGGAGCGAGGTGAGTCTCCTTTCTAACCTTGTAAGAGGGAACTGTCCCCTTAGGACTAATAAATGATAATTTTCTATTAAATGCGGGGGCTACGTACACACTAGGTGACGAGTGTCCGTGCGCAGCTACTATGATATTAAATATTTGTGTAGTTTAGGACCCACATCATGCCTAATTTGAGATATCCTCTATTTGAGTTATCGATATGATCTTTCATGATATGCTAGAGACTAGGGAGGAATGAAAAGTGAACATATGAATATTGTTGAACCTTGTAATGATTCCCTTGTGTATAAATAAGCCTTTGTGTGCATTCGTGATATTTCCTTGAAATTTGTGGATCGGGTCGATCGCCTCGGTGGAATTGATGCATCTATGATTTAGGCCGTTCGACCCTCGGCAGTGCACATTTTATATTCTGTTGGAGCGGGCCATCGACCTCGGCATTATTACGCATGATATATGTACTTGATCTTAGACATTTCATGATTTATTTCTAAGAATGTGAAAGAGGGGGAAATGATAAAAGAAATATAATTAAAAGCATGATCTTGACTTCCATTGTAACTGTTGTTTAAATGCATTATCCATGCTTTATATTGTACATCATTATTATGATATTATCTTGACCTAGTAGGTATCAAGTCGACCTCTCATCTCTACTTCTTCGAGATTAGACGGGATACTAACAGGGTACATATTGTTTATGTACTCATGCTACGCTTCTGTACTTAAATGTACAGGGTCTAAGGCTGATTCATCTGGTTATCGGTCTGGTGCGTGCCAGTGAGTTGCGGCAGAGACTTCTACGGTGAGCTGCCTCCCTTCCTATGCCGCTCAGCAGCCGGATGGAGTCTTCTTTTGTATTTGACCTGTCTATCCTTATTTCAGACAGTGGGATAAGGATGTTGTTGTATATTCTACTAGATGCCCGTACTTGTGACACCAAGTCTTGGCACACACAGTAGTACATAATTATTTTTGGATTGTATAACTATTTTGTTACATTATTGATCTTTATTGGTCTTGACCTGAAATTTGAAAAATCTTTTATAATTGTTTTTGGCAAAGGTAAAATGAGAACTTAAATCACAAATTCTGTAGTCGGCTGGCCTGACAACCGTGTCGTGCGCCGCCATGACCTGTTAGGGAAAATGGGTCGTGACAACATGGTATTAGAGCACTAGGTTCACGTAGGTCTCACAAGTTACGGGCAAAACCTAATAGAGTCTTCTAGATCGGTACGGAGACGTCTATATTTATCTTCGAGAGGCTATAGGGTATTAGGAAAGACTACTCTTTATTCACTTCCTATCGTGCAATGGTTGATGTACTAAATTTCCATTTCTATTCTCTCATAGATGGTGAGAACTCGTACCGCTGACGTTCCGGACCCGGGAGGAGCTGCTCCCCCCATTGCTATAGGCCGAGGTAGAGGTCGAGGAAGGGTACCGGCCCGTGGTAGGGGACGAGGGCGCCGTAGAGCCATTCCAGTCATACCACTAATAGACCTTGTGAGGGATCCCATTATTGAGGAGCAGGGTGAGGTACCTGCAGCTGAGCCTACCTCGGCAAACTTCATGACAGCACCTAGATTTCAGGAGGTCATGGGCCGCATGCTTCGGTTCATGGATACTATGACTCAGGCTGGTTTATTTCCAGTGGATCAAGCTACTTAACAGGCAGGAGGGGGAGCACAGACCCCTACTGCTCAGGCCCCAGGTCATACAGCCACAGTTTATTAGACTCAGGGTGCACTACCCGCAGATGGGGTTCAGCCAGTTTCTGCAATAGAACCCCAGCCCAGGCCAGCTGTGGACGGCGATCCGCAGAAGCTATTGGACAGATTGTCCAGGCTGCACCCTCCAGTCTTCTGGGGTGAGCGTCATGAGGATGCCCAGGATTTCATTGATAGGTGCAGGGATAGACTGCACAACATGAGGATACTGGAGTCACATGGAGTTGACTTCACCACTTTTCAGTTGGAGGGCAGGGCCAGCAGATGGTGGCAATCTTATGCCCTTAGCAGACCAGCAGGTTCTCCTCCCCTCACTTGGGGTCAGTTCACTCAGTTATTCCTTGATCGGTACATTCCACCCTCTGAGAGGGAAGAGCTGCATCATCAGTTTGAGCATCTAGAGCAGGGTCAGATGTTAGTGACGGATTATGAGGTGAGGTTCTCTGAGTTGTCTCGCCATGCACTTATGATACTTTGCACAGAGGCAGAGAGAGTACGGAGATTCATTGCGGGGTTACACCCCACTATCCGGTTGAGTATGGCCCAAGAGGTAGAGATGGGCACCGAGTATCAGCTAGTACTTGAGATTGCTCGTAGGATCGAGGGTTACCGTCTGAGGGGTAGAGAGAATTTGCAGCAGAATATTAGGGCCAGATTCTCCGAAGAGTTCAGAGGCGCCCTAGCTAGGGGCAAAGGTCACTTTGGGAGGGGTCAGCCCAGTAGGCCCCAAGTTGCAGCACCACCACCTGCTCGGGGTGCTCCAGCGTGCTCCTATTTCAGTACCATGCCAGAGAGTTTTTACTGCCCGCCAGCCATTCAGGGTTCCTCTAGTGGGTATTGAGGTCCTCCGGATTCTTCCAGTTTCTTATTTCAGTGCTATGCCGGAGAGTTCATACCGTCCACCGGCTATTCAGGCTTCTTTTAGTGGATCTTTTGGGTTTTAGAGTCAGCCATCTGGACAGCAGGTCACCGTACCCCGTTGTTTTGAGTGCGAGGACGCGGGCCACATGAGGAGATACTACCCTAGGCTTAGGGGCAAGGCAGTAGAGTAGGGGCAGCAGCCCATGGCTCCAGCACCAGTGCCCAGACACCTAGAGGTGGAGGACAGACAGGTAGAGGTCTTCCCAGAGGTGGAGGCCAGGTAAGGAGAGGTCAGCCAGCTGCTACTCAGTCGGATGGAGTCCAGACAGCCGACGCTCCAGCCAGATTCTATGCCCTCCCGGCCAGGCCAGATGCATTGGCCTCAGATGCTATTATCACAGGTATTATTTCAGTCAGCAGTAGAGGTGCTTCGGTATTATTTGATCCAGGGTCCACTTATTCATATGTGTCCTCTCTATTTGCTCGTTTCCTGGTTACTTATCCTGAGCTTTTGGGTATTCCTGTTCATGTGTCCACTCTTATGGGTGATTGTATGGTTGTGGATCGGGTCTACCGGTCTTGTGTGGTTAATTTCTGTGGTTATGAGACTAGAGCAGACCTTATGTTGCTTTATATGCTTGATTTTGAGGTCATTCTAGGCATGGATTGGTTATCCCCATATCACTCCATCCTTGATTGTCATGCCAAGACTATTTCGCTAGCAATTCCAGGATCGCCAAGACTAGAGTGGAAGGGTTCCACAGTTGATATGCCTAGCAGGGTTATTTCTTTCCTGAAGGCTCAGCGCATGGTTGAGAAAGGGTGTTTGGCTTATCTAGCTTATGTTCGAGACACCATCGTAGAGTCTCCGACGATTGATTCAGTGCCAGTAGTCCGAGAGTTCGCCGATGTTTTTCCTTATGATCTTCCCAGCATGCCTCCGAATCGCGATATTAATTTCTGTATTGACTTGGCTCCAAGCACTCAGCCTATATCTATCCCCCCCTCCCCCCGTACTGTATGGCTCCTAAGGAGCTTAAGGAGCTTAAGGAGCAGTTGGAGGAGGTGTTGGCAAAGGGGTTTGTTAGGCCCAGTGTATCGCCTTGGGGTGCACCAGTGCTATTCGTGAAGAAGAAGGATGGGACTATGCGGATGTGCATTGATTACCGCCAATTGAACAAAGTCACCATCAAGAACAAGTATCCATTGCCCCGTATCGATGATTTGTTTGACCAGTTGCAGGGTGCTATGGTGTTCTCTAAGATTAACTTGAGGTCAGGGTATCATCAGCTGAAGATTCGGGATTCAGATGTTCCGAAGACTGCATTCAGGACTAGATATGGCCACTATGAGTTTCTGGTGATGTCCATTGGTTTGACTAATGCTCCGGCAGCATTTACGGACTTGATGAACCGGGTGTTCAGGCCTTATATTGATTCTTTTATCATCGTCTTCATTGATGACATCTTGATATACTCACGTAGCCTGGGGGAGCACGAGCATCATTTGAGAGTAGTGCTTCAGACCTTGCGAGAGCAACAGTTTTATGCTAAGTTCCCCAAGTGTGAGTTCTGGCTAGAGTCGGTGGCATTCTTGAGGCATGTAGTGTCAGGAGAGGGTATTAAAGTGGATCCCAAGAAGATTGAGGCAGTTCAGAGTTGGCCACATCCTACTTCAGTGACATAGATCAGGAGTTTCCTGGGGTTAGCAGGTTACTACCGACAATTTGTGCAGGGCTTTTAATCTATTCAATCACCTTTGACAAGACTGACCCAGAAGGGTGCCCCATTTCGTTGGTCCGATGAGGACGAGGAGAGCTTTCAGAAGCTCAAGACTGCTTTGACTACAGCACCGGTACTTGTATTGCCTTCCGGTTCAGGGATGTATACTGTATATTGCGACGCTTCTCGTGTTGGCTTGGGATGTGTATTGATGCAGTAGGGGCGAGTTATTCCAAATGCTTCACGTCAGCTGAAGGTCCATGAGAAAAATTACCCTGTGCACGATTTAGAGTTGGCGGCGATGTTTATACTCTTAAGATATGGAGGCATTATCTATATGGAGTGTCATGTGAGGTTTATACAGACCATCACAGCTTGCAGCATTTATTCAAGAAGAGGGATCTTAATTTGAGGCAACGCAGGTGGCTTGAGTTACTAAAGGATTATGACACTACCATTCTTTATCATCCAGGTAAGGCAAATGTGGTCGCGGATGCCTTGAGCAGAAAGGCGGAGAGTATGGGCAGCTTGGCATTCATTCCTGCTGAGATGAGACCATTAACTTTGGACAATCAGTCTTTAGCTAACAGACTTGTGAGGTTGGACATTTCGGAGCCCAACCGAGTTCTAGCATGTGTGGTTGCTCAGTCTTCCTCATTGGGGCAGATTAAGGCCCGGCAGTTCGATGATCCACATTTGGCGGTTCTCAGAGAGACGGTACTTCAGGGAGGTGCCAAGGAGATTTCTATCGGCGAGGATGGTATGCTACGGCTTCGGGGCCGTGTATGTGTTCCTAATGTTAATGGCTCGAGGGAGTGTATTCTAGAGGAGGCCCAAAGTTTGAGGTACTCCATTCATCTGGGTGCCGCGAAGATGTATCGTGACTTGAGACAACATTTCTGGTGGCGGAGGATGAAGAAGGACATTGTATAGTATGTAGCTAAATGTTTGAATTGCCAGAAGGTCAAGTGTGAGCACCAGAAGACAGGTGGCCTACTTCAGCGGATGCCCATTCCGGAATGGAAATAGGAGCGCATCACCATGGATTTCGTGGTTGGGTTGCCGCAGAATTTGCGGAAGGTTGATTTAGTGTGGGTTATTGTGGATAGGTTGACCAAGTCGGCCCACTTCATTCTTGTGGCGACCACTTATTCAGCGGAGAGATATGCTCAGATTTACATTCGGGAGATAGTAAGGTTGCACGGTGTGCCGGTTTCCATCATATCAGACAGAGACCCTCAGTTCACTTCCCATTTTTGAAGAGCTGTTTAGAGTGAGTTGGGGACCCGCGTAGAGCATAGCACGACATTCCATCCTCAGACCGACGGGCAGTCAGAGCGGACAGTTCAGATTTTAGAGGATATGCTTAGAGCATGTATGATCGACTTTGGAGGGTAGTGGGATCAGTTCTTGCCCTTGGCAGAGTTTGCATACAATAATAGCTATCAGCCCAGCATCGAGATGGCCCCATATGAGGCATTGTATGGTCGGCATTGTCGTTCTCCTATTGGGTGGTTTGAGCCCGGTGAGGCTAAGTTACTTGGCACAGATTTGGTACACGATGCCTTGGATAAGGTAAAGTTGATTCAGGAGAGGCTCCGCACAGCTCAGTCTAGGCAGAAGAGTTACGTGGATCAGAAGACACGTGATGTATCATTCACGATTGGCGAGAAGGTTCTCTTGAAAGTCTCGCCAATGAAGGGCATTATGAGGTTTGGAAAGAAGGGCAAGCTAAGCCCAAGGTTTATTAGCCCCTTTGAGGTGTTGAGACGAGTTGGAGAGGTTGCCTATGAGCTTGCTTTACCTCCTAGTTTATCAGGGTTTCATCCAGTTTTCCATGTATCGATGCTTCGGAAGTATCATGCCAACTATTCACATGTGTTGGATTTCAGTACCATTCAGTTAGATGAGAGCTTGGGCTATGAGGAGGAGCCAGTTGCCATTGTTGACAGACAGGATCGCCAGTTGAGGTCCAAGAGGATTTCTGCGGTAAGGGTCCAATGGAGGGGCCAACCGGTTGAGGAGGCAACCTGGGAGTCCGAGGAGGACATGTGGAGCTGATGTCCCCACTTATTCAGCAGTCCAGGTACTTTTCTATGTCTGTTCGAGGACGAACTTTTGTTTAAGAGGTGGCGAATGTAATGACCCGACTGGTCGTTATGCATTTTAGAACTCCGTTCCCTTAAATAAAACTTCCCGCACTTGCTTTAACTAATTTATGACTTGCAGGGACGGGTGGTTCGGAAGTTAGAAGAGTTTTGAGCAAGAATATGTTCTACTGCTTCTTTAAGTCTTTCTAAAAAAAGACAAGATTGACTTTGGTCAACTTTCTTGGGAAACGGACCTGAATTCATGATTTGACGATCCCGGAGGGTTCGTGGGAAAATATGGGACTTGGGTGTATGCCCGGAATCGAATTCCGAGGTCCCTAGCCCGAGTAAGAAATTTTTCTATGAAATTGTTAAATTAAAGTTTTAAGGAATTAAATAAAGTAAGTAATCATTGATTTCCTAGGTATCGGGCTCGAATTTTAGTTCCGAAACTTGGTACAGGTTCGAAATATCAGTTAAGACTTACCCGTAAAATTTGGTGTCAATCCGAGTAGTTTAAGGGCGTTTTGACCCGTTAGAAGGAAATTTAGAACTTGAAGATTCAATGATTTGATTCATTTGGTTTTGGGGTTGATTCCTAGATTTAGCGTTGTTTTAAACATTTCGAGGGTTCGAGTAGGTCCGCCTCATGATTTCAGACTTGTCTGTATGTTCGAGCTGGGATCAGGAGCCCCGAGCATCAAATGGTCAAGGTTCGAGTGAAGTTGGAACTTGAAAAGGACCACAGGCTGCTGCTTCTGTCATAACCGCTTCTCTGGCTCTTGGACCGCAGAAGCGAGACCGCAGGAGCGGTCGACAGATCGCAGAAGCGAAGTGGGCTCTGGCATGGGGAAACCGCAGAAGCGGCCCTGAGACCGCAGAAGCGGTCCCGCCTTTGCGACTCATGGACCGCAGAAGCGGTCTAGCCCATTTTGCCTGGATCCGCAGAAGCGGCTCGAATTCTGCCAATGCGGGACCGCAGAAGCGAAAAGGGCTGGCAGTAACCTTCATTTATTTCGAGCTCAAGCTCATTTCTTTCACATATTTCTCAACACTTATGCGATTTTGGTGATTCCAAAGAGGGGGTTTCAACCTAACATTTCAAGGTAAGTAATCCCCACTCACTTTTAGTTCAAATACATAAACACTAGGCAGATTTTACACTAAAAATTAGGTAAAATCAAGGGGTTAGAGCTAGACCTAGGGTTTAATAAAAACTAAGATTTAATCATGTAATTTGCCATGTAATGAACTAGAAATCATATATTTGTGATCCTTAGCTTATAGAGAACAACTCCCTTTGGAAAATCTCGGAATCCAGGCATGAGGGCACGTGGTCGAAATTTAGGAAACTTGTGTTAATGGTTAGGAAATTGCTTAAATAGCTAGAATTCAACCTTGTATAGACATGTGATTTTTGACCCTCCCCAAGATTTTTCACACTTTATCATGTAAATATCTAATTTATGCCTAATAGCGCTATTTCAACTCATTTTGACTTTTTACTTTATTTTATTACTAGAAACACGAAAATTATAAAAAATATTTTTGTTTATGCATTTTTTATAAATTCAAAAAAAAGCACAAAAATAGTTTCATGTCTAGTTTAATTAGTTAAGATTAACTTTGGCATTGTGTAGTATTCTATCTTATTTTTAAAAATTAAAAAAAAAGAAGTCCTTGTGTAGTCTAGGGACCCTTCTTGACTATTCTTTGAGACAAAAAATAAATAAAAAGACCATAAGGACTTAACACAAAAGGACCTAGGGACTAATTGACAAATACACAAAATTACACCTAAACCTAGACTCTAGCTATAAATTAATGCCAAAAGAGTCTAAACAAGGGAGGGGGCGCCGCTGGAACAGACCCCATCCCCAAACGATCTACTTCTTCTCCAATCCAAAAAAGAACCAGTGAAAACCTTACTCCCTCTCCTCCATGGCTTGCGCTTCAGCCAACGACCAGACCAAAACCAATGACCCTTGAGTTCATCTTCCTCAACCTGCAGTAGTGGCTGCTTCTTCTTCTTCACACGATCTTAAACACGCCCAAAACGAGAATCCCACAACGACCACCCATCAGCCATATGACCACCATACGACAGCTACCGAAAATGCCATGAAACCCGGTTGAAGTAACTCCAAAATGCAGTCACGATTCAGTCGCTCATACAAAACGAAAATACTTTGTTTTCTTCTTGCATTTTCGTGATTCTCGTCTCAAAAATAAAAAGCGTCGTTCTTTGATTCTCGTTCGAAAGTTGAGGTTGCCATTTAATCGTGTGGAGGTCGCTATCGGAGGCAGTCCGTTTTGAATTCGATGAGGTTTCCGGTTCGAGGTTTCGATTTTGCTTGCGATTTCTTGCCCGACCTTGCTGTTCTGTTTTCATGTGAACTTGGAAGTTTAACATTTGCATCAGGCGATTGAAAAGGTTTTGTTCTTTCTCTGAATCTATATTTTGCTTATCATTGTAATGGAATAGCATGATTTGCTTATGAATTTGGTTTGGATGTTGAGTTGCTCGTTAATGTGCACTTTGGATTGATCTTAGCTCATTGCATGTTAAAGTTCTCTTCTGTTGTTGAAATATTAAGACATGAGAATTTATTTAAGAAAAAACTTTGATGGAATGTTACTGTTTTTAGGCGTCATGGTTTAGATTCTAATTTTTTGTATAATCTTGGACATTGTTTAGATTCTAGCTTTTTATCAATGTTGTATTTTGGCTTCTGTTTGTTTGATTTTCTTCAGGTAACAGGTAGGCGTGAATTTGGTTTTTTCTTTGTTTTTTATACGAGAAACTAGTCATTATCATTAATTAGTTAAGTAAATAAATTGTGCACTGGAGATTGTAGATTGTAGAACTCCATTGATGCAAAATAATATAAGACTAGTTTAGCCTCCAAATCTGGATAAGATGACAATCTAGAGACGTGGGATTTCGCAAGCCGCCAATGATCTTGTATTATTCCTTAAAAAAAAAACCTAATACACTTGTGTAAATTTAGGAAAATAATTATGAACATCCATAGTTTGCTTTAGTTTGGGTATAATCCTTTGAAATTAGAATCCGAGGCGTGCCATTTAGCTAATTTCCGTGGCCCTCGCAAAGTTAACAACGCGTTAGTTGCTTTAGGCGCGTTATTTAATAATTTTACCTTCTTAAACTCGGCTGCACATTTATGTGACCCAAATCTGAATTTCAACGTTAGATAAAATGTGTTATGGACTGCGGGTGCATTTATGTGACGTGGTTCGAAACATATTTTAAATGACGTTGTAATCTTCCTTTAAAAACAAATAAAAACGGTTAAAGTTAAAATTTGCACATAGGTTCATAATTGTATAAAGTTAGATAATTAAGCCAGATATGACAGTTGAGCGACCGTGCTAGAACCATGGAATCTGGGAATGCCTAACACCTTCTCCCGGGTTAATAGAATTCCTTACTCGGATTTCTGGTTCGCAGACTGTTAAACAGAGTCAATCTTTTCCTCGATTCGAGATTCAACCGGTGACTTGGGACACCATAAATCTCCCAAGTGGCGACTCTGAATTCTTTAAATAAATCCCGTTTCGATTGTCACTTCAAGTTGGAAATAACTCTCTTTATTATACCCTTTATGGGGTGTAGTTGGAAATAACCGGTGACTTGGGACACCATGAAATTGCAATTTTAGCCTATTTCTCGATTCAATAGCATTATTAATCACAAAATCATTCCCAATATTTTTAAATTAACACTTACATATTTTTTTATTAAATCAGTATTTTTAATCTTAATTTTAAACAGCTTTTACTATTTTTTTAAATTCAAAATGGGAAAAGTGGTTATTTCAATTTTAGCCCATTTTACTTTCCATTATAGCCTGATTTGCACCCCAATCCAACCCCCTAATTGAACGACACAATTTCGTTTCCTACCCGACCCAGACTCGATTAAAACGAACCCGCCCGGACTCCATTTTAAATCGTGGCCGTTGATTGTTT
>MU777375.1:53147-79777 GCA_026770625.1 Nicotiana glauca | reverse complement strand
GGGATCATAGCATACTACTTTAGATTTACAAGTACTCACATCTATAGTAGCAAATGCCCTAGTAGCTAGTTTGATCGTGAATATTTGCAAATACTAATTGTTTCTATTCAAATGAAATATTAAGATAATAGTATGAAGGTGTATATCAAGTAAAATACTGAAATTTAACCATTAATCTTAACCGTTCAAGTTTGTTTTCTAAGTGAAGCACATATTCAAATACAATTTTGACTTCCATCAATTCACTTTAAAATATGCTTTTCTTGAAAAGAGGGTTAGTTTTGAGGAAACATGAGTGACTTGAGCATGAGGGTAGTTTAGTCTATTTATGTATACCCGGATTAGTTAGTCTGTTAGTGGTTAATGATGTGAGTGGTTGGTTAGTTAGTTAGTTACATTAGTACTAAGCTACTTATATATATATATATATATATATATCAATTTAAAGACTGAAACAAATAGAATGAAAGTTTCACTGTCTTATTCATTTCCTCTCTTCCTTTCTTCTTCTCTCTCGCGGCTAGGCTTTTCTGCTGCATTCGATCTCGAACTTCAGCATGGTATCAGTGCTTTGAGCTCTAAACTGAAGCTCTAAAATCGATCATAATCTTCTTCTTTATTCTAATATCAGTTATTATTCTATAAATTTGAGTCAATTGTGACTTCAATTTCTCTTGTTAAAACCTTCAAACTACTCAATAAAGGCGATTGATGACTTAGAACATGAAAATGCAACTATCACTGCCGAGAACGCATAACATTCATCATCAGACGATGAATTTGAGGAGGGCGTTACAGTAGCTGTTACTCATCCTTTTTGCCTTGCTCCGGGTGATACAAGCGACATCTCCTTAATTTCATTTCAGTTGACTAACACTAATAATTACTCCTTATGGCATCAATCTATGCGAATTGCTCTACTTGGCCGCAAGAAACTGGGAATTGTTGATGGCAGGTGGCCAAAGGAGAGATTTCGTGACAAGTATTGGTACCCGTGGGAAAGATGTAATGATATCATACTATCATGGTTAATGAATTCAGTTGCTTCCTTGCTAATTAGTGATATAGCATATGTTACTAGTGCACAAATAGTGTGGCCGGATCTAAAGGAGCAGTTTGATAAGGTAATCAACACCCGTTGCTACAATCTACATAAGGAAATAGCCACTGTGAGTCAAGGTACCTCATCTATCTCTATCTATTATTCAAAGCTTAAAGATCTTTAGGATGAATATGAGTCTGTAATACCTACTCCTGGATGTGATTGTGTCAAAACAAAGGAGTTCGTTGTGCATCTATGAAAATAAAAAGTATATTAGTTTCTAATGGGCCTAAATGATTCTTACTCACAAGCTCGTAGTCAAATTCTTATGATGAATCCCTTACCAACAGTAAATCAAGCTTATGCAATGCTCAAGAGTGATGAGAGCTAAAGAGCTGTAGCTGGTGTGTTAGGTGCTCCTCCTACTGTGAATGCAAATACATATGCCTCAACAGCACTCTATAGTGCGAAGTCAAACCTTAATCCAAAGTTCAAAAAGAATTATAATGTTCAGTGTGTGTTTTGCAAAATGAAAGGTCATAGTAAGGAGAATTGTTATAAAATAATAGGGTATCCCTCTGATTATAAGTTCAAAAAGAAAGGGGGGGGGGGATCTAGTGAACAAAATGCAATGATAGAGTGTGGTTACTCCATGCCTTTATATGCTAATAATCCATCTCAGCACATGTCAATACAGCTATTGCCTGTGAACTATGGTCATCATCATGCAATTGGTCATGTTGTTGAAAACTACCAGGTCCAACGGAATTCTAGTTATCAGGTTCCGGCTAGCTCCTCTTCTTCACAGACTCAAGGTGTAGCAAGTGCAAACTCACCATCTTAGGGAGGTGATTTTCCTTTCACCAAAGAACCGTATTAGCAAATCATGCAGATTTCGAACAACAATAATAATGGCACCTCGTCATCTATTCTCAGGCAAGTGTAGCAGGTACTGCCTTTGCTCTTTTCGCATCCTCTAGTTCACAGGAATAGATCATTGATATAGGAGCCACAAATCATATGGTGTCAGATATCAATCTATTAACCAAAACCTCCCTAACTAAACCCTCTATTCCAGAAAAGTTCTATTGCCTAAATGGAGATGTCACTCAAGTAACTCACATTGGAGATAGTCGTATTTCAAATAACAATATCATTAAAGAAGTTTTCTATGTGCCCCAATTCAAATTCAACTTGTTGTTAGTTTCCAAAGTGACAAGAGACCTAAGATGCTTTGTTTTCTTTTGTCCTGATTTCTTTGTATTTCAGGATCTCTTTAGTGGTAGGATGAGGAAGATTGGTAGGGAGTCTACAGAACCATTATTGTAAGAAGCTCACTGCAATCTCTTTGGCTGTTTCTGGAATAAAGTCAAGTAGACATAACTCTATTATTGATATTAGTTTGTGGCATAAAAAATTAGGACATGTGCCTAGTATAGTCCTTAAGAAGTTATTTCCTGCCAAAGTAGCAAATATTACTGATACCATAAATAAATGCATTGTATGTCCATGTGCCAAGAAGGCCAGATTACCATTTCCTACTAGCTGTATTAAAAGTACTACTGCCTTTGATCTAATTCGTGTAGATATTTGGGGTCCTTACAAATATGAAACCTTTGAGGGTAATAGATACTTTCTAATAGTTGTTGATGACTTTACTAGAATGACTTGGTTGTTTCTCTTAAAACTAAAGTCTGATGTGTGTGTGTGATCCTTAGTTAATTTATTGTTTTTGTTCAAATTCAATTCAACAAAATTTTGAAAGTAGTCAGGTCTGACAATGAATCTGAGTTTTTAAACTCTATTTGTCATGCATTGTTTCAGAACTATGGTATTATTCATCAGAAGACGTGTACATATACCCCTCAGCAAAATAGAGTTGCTGAGAGGAAACACATGCATATTCTGGAGGTAACTAGAGCCTTGAGGTTTCAAGCTCATATTCCTATTAAATACTGGGCTCACTATGTTTTTGCAGCAGTTTACATCATCAATAGAATGCCATCTTCTGTTCTTAATGTCCTGTCTCCCTTTGAGCTACTATATAGTCAAGAACCTACTCTGGAGCATGTGAGAGTTCTTGGATGACTGTGTTATGCCAAGAAAGTTCAAGAAACAGATAAGCTCCTTCCCAGAGCTAAACCTACTATTCTTATAGGCTTCTTTGATACTCAAAAGGGCTATGTTCTGCTGGATCTTGCCACTAGTAATTATTCGTCAACAAGGATGTCTATTTGAAAGAGGATATCTTCCCTTTTAAAGAGAATCAATCCTCACCTCCACATGTGTTCTTGTCTTTTGATTCTCCTGCTTATGGTGAAGACTATCTCAACTGCACATGAGATTAGTAGCACAGGGCAAGTACCTTCGCCTTCCACTTCTATTAGCCTCAGACATGAGGATAATAACTCAAGGTAGGAGCCTCTATTGCAGCCTTCTAGTGCTTCTGAAGGGGTGTCATCTTCCTTGCCCTCTCTTGATCTGAATTCCTGATGGTAGGCTATAATCTCATATTTTAATCATTTATTACACTCTAATTTACTGTACTTTAAATGTGTTTGTGCTTTAATCATTAATATTTTGTACTTATTTCATGTTTTATGCCTTGTAAGAGTGATTTTTAGTGATGTAGATGTTATGGATCTAATTCAATCTATTTGAAGTTTTGAAGTCTGAGTAAAAACCCAAGGGATCGGGATTGCGTTCGGGGGTCGAGGACCTAGTCGGATGTCAAAAATCGAGATTTGAAGTTCACTTTGAGAAAAGTCAACAGCCGCGGTGCATGTGGCGGCGTGTGGCACGCCGTGGCTGCCCAAATCCTATTGTCTGAAAAATTACAAGATCTCTGAAGTTTCCCACTACAGCCTCGTCTGCGCGTCGTCCTATGTAGTGTGCCTATACAATTTTAACAGAGTAATTATTCTATTTCACGTAGGAAAAAGTTATTTTTGTCTGGGCCCGACCCTAGTTGGAATATATACTTGGAAAAATATTATTTTGGGCATTTTGAACACATCTTAGACCTAAGGAAGCTAAGGAGGAAGTGGAGAAGCAAAAGTGCAAAGATCTAATCCTTCAATCCTCACTGAAGATAAGAGTTTGGATAGTTTTATGTTTTCCTTTAACTTAAACGTATTTGTGATGAATTTCTCCATATCTATGGAGTAGTTCTTTTTAGATTTTGATGGATTTGATGTCTTGATACTTGTTTGTGGATAGTTAACTCTAATTGTTATGTATTGAATCATTATGTATGTTTTAATCATTGCATCTATATTAAGTTGTTAAATGTAATCGAGAGAGGTATAACTTGTGATATCTTTGCATTATATTTTGTTGGTTGAAGTCATTAATTCATTTTTAGTAATCGAAATAAGCTAGTTTAATTCTTGATTAAACTTAGTTAGGAGGATAATTGAGAGAGGTTCTCCTAAAGACCAATCCTCTACGAATTCTTGCATATCTTCACAAGTTTAAATTGTTTCATCTTGTGAGGTTGAGACTTAATCGAGAGAGGAGTTTCTACTAAACAATTGAATTAATAGCCAAGTGAATTCGATAGACTCAGTTGAATATTAGAAGCGGGTTATCTAGAGTTATATCCCAAACATTTGTCTTGCACATATCCTATCTACACTATCTTCTCTTGATTGATAATCTTCTTTGCTCATTACTTGTGAGGCCCGTGAACGATTTTTACTATAAACCTGAAAGATCATAGTGCCAAATTAGGAAGATGTGTTAGAGATGTGTAAAATTCTCGGTTCGGACCCTTTTGGTCTAAGCTATGCATTAAAAAGTCAAGAAATTATATTTTACACAAAAGTACAATTCTGCGGTCGAGAATGCGATTACATATCAAGTATGCGGATAACATTTCTACCGAAAGAGTGAGTCAGTGTATTGGACAAATTTGAAGTCCACTATGCAGTCAATTATGCGATCGCATTACCAAAATGCAGAACTCATAGTCGTCGCATAATTTCCTAGGGATTTTTTGAAGGGAAGTTCTGTGGTGCATTATGCCACCGCAGAACGTGAATGCGGACCGCATTTCTACCGTAAACCCAGTCAGTGTTCCCAGTTTTTGGGAACATTTTTGCGGTCCATTTTGCGGATCGTATTTTGACTTTTCGATCACAAATATGACCGCAAATCTAACTCGGGCTCTTATTTTCTAAATTTTAAAATTTGACTCCACCCTGCTAAAAACACCACAATAGTTCATTTTTTGTTATTTTTCCCAAAATAGAGAGAGAGAGAGAGAGAGAGAGAGAGAGAGAGAGAGAGTTCTAGAGTGAGAAAGAGTAACATTCATCAAGCTCTCTCTAAATCCCCTAAATCCTTGAAGATTGTTAATGGACGCTAGTAGGTCGTCATCCTAATTTGTAAGCAGTTGTACCCTCATCAATAATTTCAAACATTTCTGTTAATGTAGGTAATTAGCAAGTGGGTACATGGGTATAAGGCTAGAAATCTTGCATGCATAAGTAACAGTGGGGTATGGGAAGATTGTGAATTCAAAAGATGGTAATTGGAGTAGAAAGTGAAAAAGTCTCTCACATAAGGAACAAAAAACCACAATGTATGCCTAGTGCTTGACAATATGCTCAAATGAGATAGAATCTTAGTCGTATCTCTAAATCTTGGCTAAATTCATGGCTCTCATAAAATAGATCGAAGTTGCTAGGGATTTTCGGAATTTATTGTAAGGAATTAAGGGAGACTCCATTGACGTATGTATGTCTAACTCAATTCTTTTAAGTGTTGAATTCTTAGTGTTCAAATGGCTGGCTTGAAATTTCAAATTGATTCTACTTGATTGATTGCATTAATGTGTTGGGTGACAGACTTTTGTTCCATATTTTTCTATGTGTTTATCTGAAATCGTGATAATTGATAAGGTGATCATGTCTTTAAAGTGTTCGTTATTTTCTTAAGCATGTGCATGTCTTATATGATATCCCTTGACAAATGAATGATGGAACTACATGAACAAACTGACAAAGGAAAGACCTGTGTTGTGTTGATGTATCTAAATGCCAAGAAACAAATAAATGAAAAGAGGTGTGGTACCAGGTGTGGGAAAATGATGGAAGGAAATGGGAACCAAAGAGTAATTAAAAGAGGTTATGTCCCAAGTGAGATGGCTTAGCCGATTGGGCCGAGATCGATTTCCATGTTGTACACATGGTGGCATTTATATTGGGTTCCGGAATATTATTGTGAATATGGACATGTCTCACTTGGGATGGCTTAGCCGGTTGGGCCGAGACCGGACTCCGTGATAAAAACCCCACGGTGGCATTATATTTTAAAGATATGGTATTTGACACTAAATAATATTAACCTAAAGGAACGGAAAGACTTAACCAAAAATCATGTAAAACTTATTTGGTGCTCCTCCTTGAACTTCTGTGATGTAATTGTTGATGATGTAACTGTCTTCCATTGGTTCACTGTTCATCCTATTAAAAATTGTATTTGCCATACATACTAGTACTATTCGAGAGTACTGATGTCCCTTTTACCGGGGGTGCTACATCTTTGAATAGATGTAGGTGGTTCCATTGCTGATAATGCCAACTGCAGATAGAGGTGCACCCTTGTTCCCTTCACAACTGTCTTGGTGAGCCCCCATTCCTCCCAGGGGCTTGCAGCTCTTCTTTGTGTAAGTTATTGCATGTTGGCGTATGGTCGGGGCCTTATCGCCGGCATCATCATTTTGGTCTCTTGTACCCTTAGAGGCTCCATAGACATTTCTGTAGGTCATGTATGGTTTCTGGGTGATCTTAGAATCACGTTGTATTTTGAAACATTTCATTTTAGACTATCAACTGTATGTACTTTTTAGAACTAAGTTATGGCATGTACTAAATTATAACTGTATGGAAATCTTGGAAGTTTAAACTACGGCTTAATGTTGTGTTATAAAATAAGACGTCCCTGATCAAATGTACAACCCCCTTCCTTCAATTACACTAAAAAGAATCGGGTCCCGTAATTTTATCGAGTTGGGTAAGAAGTGTTCAGGTAAGGCTTGCTCGATCTGGTTTCCTCGATCGCGCTCCCCGAGGTCAGGGCGTGACATTACTTGCGCCATTTTTTACTAGTCAATAGTTTAGACTCTTAGTAAATTTTAGTTTTAAATCACAAAACTCTAAATTGTTGACCATCTTGGATAGAAATCAAGCTATAAACTACGAAAATACTTTTTAACTCCAATCCTGTGGATACGATATTATATTATACTATGTTCGACTAGCAATGTAACACCCTGAATTTTATAGATAAATTATTTGTATTTAGGTGATCTTGCTTTTATTGCTAATGTTTTATCACTTTGCTTAAATTTAATTTTTCTAATTTATTTGATTAAACGGGGGGGGGGGGGGGGTTCGGGGGTATAAAAAAAAAGACTTAGTGTATTCTATTGGATCCCTTAAATCTATTTTGACCCATTTGATTAAAATAATATGTAACTTCTACCCATTTGGGAGATAAACCCTTTATATTAGCAAGATCTCTTTCTCTCTCTCATAAGACTTCTTCTAGAATTAAGATGGGTTAAGCTTATTTGCAACCCTAGGTTTGGGATTGTGGATAAACTCTCTCATATTTGCGGTAAGCTTCTTGTTCAATATAAACTTTGGTGAAATTATTAAGTTTGTTGTTAGAGAATTTGAGATTTTGAACGTAAAAGATTTAATCATGTTTTTGAACTAGGCAGTAGTTAGTATTTTTAGCATAACATTTTCTTTAAAACTCGAATTGCAGTTCTTCAAAATTTGTAGAAATTTAAGACATGGATCTACAATTGTTATGAAGACCAAAATGACCAGTTCTAGTATCTACTATGTCAAAAAGGGCTGAAATATAGGACAGAGTTGCTGCCAGATTTTTAGTAAAATAGTTGTGACCCATTTAGTCCCCTTTTTGATATTCATCATGATTTGGTTTAAACATCTTTAAATTTGAGACCTTCAGTGATTATTGATTGCTTATTTAAGGTACAAGATACATGTGAGTAACAGTTAAAGATAATTTGTGATTTTAAAGATACATGATATATTCTATTACTTGTGATTATACAAGTGATATTGAGCTTAAGTAAGAAGAAATAATGAACCAAATCGATATTGTCGAAATAGTAGGGGCCTCGAGCTCATCAATCGGGGGACCTCGAGGTCAGATAAGACCAATAAAGTATGAACAATAAAGTAGAGGTAATAAAGCTGAAGAATAATTGTTGAGCACGTTAAGCAAGAGAAGAATAAGAATGTTCTATTGCAGTGAATGATCTGATCTTTACAAAATGATTGGGGTCCCCTTTATATAGGAGGAGAAAACCCCCAATATAATACCTTTCTCATAAAGGTAAAGAATTATATTGGTACATGTGTATAACGGCCTAGTACAAACATGTACCATTTCGTACAACCATTATCCTATAATTAATGCCCAGGTCCACGTGTTCTTGAAAAATTCGTGCTCTTTCTTGGTTGACTTGGAGATTATGCTATCCTCGATGTAGGCCATGCCAGGCCTTTGATCGGATTCCTCGAGGTAGGTGTCCCTTAGCCGGATCTGAACCCGCTTTGAGTCTCCCGAGATAGAACCTATAGCCCAATTTAAGACTTCAAAAATCATTCTCCTCAATTTTGACCGCATACAGATAGTCCCCGCGTTTCATAGAATGAAATGATATGAAATAACTGGAACCTCGATTTTCCCTAGACCCTCACAATGATGTCATGCTCATGATGTTAGTGTTTGCAGTGATCGAAACTTTCCGTCGGTCTGTTTCCCCAAAAGCATTGGATGTGCCGCCGGTTCCATCGTTCGATTTTCATAAATAAGGAGTTACTTCACCGAACAAAAACTATACGCATTCCTTCTTCATTGATTTTTAGCCCTTTCCCTTCTCTATCTCTTCCTCTAATCTCCTATCTTTGTAGTTCAAATCTGTGACCACAAGGTCATATAGCAGCAATTTTACCGGTTACGCCATGACTCCCTTTTAAAAAATTTTTATCCTACTAAGTGGAATTATACTGGGTTGTTGTTGTTGTTTTTGGCTCGAAACAATGAGAGAAGGGCACCAAATTCTTCCCGTATCAGAAGATATGTGAACTTTACACTGCTGCGCATCTCTCTTATCTTCGACCTGGTGTGGCACTTCGTTTCCTTTGATTTTTGTGGAATGAGGTGGTACTATCATCTACTAAATGTTGCATCCCACACCGGTACAATGTCTCAAGAAGTGGCTTCACAATATTTGTGCTGACAAGACCCATACTCGCCATTTTTTTCACCATGCCACAATTTTCTCTAAAGATCGAGATGGAGTCCCCGATGAAGAGGTTCCCGAAGATGTCACTCTCGAGGATATGTCCTCTAAAGTAGATTAGATTCTTGCCTTTTTGTTTTCTCTTCTTTATTTTGGTGTAAGGGCCTCTTTTGGGTTTTGTAAACATCTTTTGTCAATATAAGAATTTCTCTATTTCGTCTCCGATTCGCGTTGAATTCCATTTTTCCTTCGTTTGCGAAAAATTCGAGCGTATAACTCTAATGATTAGTCCGAATACTGGACCTGGAACATAATAAACCCTTAGATTTTAATAGATTGATATAACACCTCTTAAGGTTCTTTGTTAATCCTCGAGCTAAACTTAGATTGATTTGATGTGAACTCGGGACACTAGGACTCTTGAGTCCGACTTAAGTGAGAGCAAGGTCTCGAATTTGAAATAAAGTTAGCTCTTTTAGGCTTCATAGATAGTCCCCGAGTGAGAATTTTCTCAAAGTCAGGTAGCCCTTGGGCTTAGTAGTCGAGTGAGTACTTGCTCGAACTCGAAATAAAGTTAAACCTTAGGCCTCATAGGTAGTCCCTGAATGAGAATTTTCTCGAACTCGAGTCACCCTTGGGGTTAATAGTCAGGTGGATGTTTGCTCGCACATGAAATATAGATAGCTTTTAGGCTTTATAGATAGTCCTCGAATGAGAATATTCTTGAACTCTGGTAGCCCTTGGGCTTAATAGCCGAGTGTTTGCTCGAACTCGACTTGTAGGTTTTCCTTAATGATTTTTGACAAATTAATTTCCGGTGCATTAATCCTGATGTCAATATCATGACCTAAGCGGTTGAAATGACTGAAAAGTTGCTTTCTATATGATTCCCAAAATCATTAATTGGAGGCGGCTTACAGTCAGCCTTTCGGCTTCCTCAGCACGCTTGAATAATCGTTATAAATAGATAGATCCCACAACCTCACAAATTTTATTCCCATATTGCTTTCAAAGTCCCATTTAGTCTTTTTCAATTTCCTTGAGCTCTATCTTCTCTTTTCTAACAACATTTTTCATTTTCTCGGATTAACCACATAGTGATGGATAAAACTTCTAAATCTGTTCCTCAAAAGGAAAAAGCTTCATCATCTTCTCGATCTACAAAGGGTAAACCGGTTGTGCATCCTCGTATCGAGGAGTGTATACCCCCGCTATGTGAAATAACAGATGATTTTAAAATCGAGAGACCTGTTTCGACACCGAGCCGATGTGAGCCATGTCTCGATATGTTTGTCGGGTGACCAAGGCCGAGCTCAAGCAAGTAAATAGGATTGCAAATGGGATGGTAAGGACTTAGTGATTCCTTCCTCCGAGGAGGACATCATTACATATAAAGCGGGGTACCTGAGCGTATACACCTACCCATTTATGTTGGGCCCCGCAATTCCAGCTCAGGGTCCCATAGATCCAGTTATTCTTCACTTTTTCCAGTGATACCAAGTGAAGCTTGGATAGATCTACCCCTTCTTCTAGCGAATCGTTTACTTAATCAAGTTCTTTTCGAGCCATATCGAGGGGATGTCCTTTACCCTCGATCGTCTGATCAGACTATACTACCCAGACTTTATCGTGGGGGTTTGGTAAAATTTCAATGCCGATCCTTAAAATCTCTTTTCTCCAGTATCGATATGGACAAAGATTGTGGGTGGATGAGCCAGTACGTACAGTGAGGACCTCTGATCTGACTCATGTCGATTGGATGTCGTTCCCTAAGGAGTGGAACGTGAAACGTGAGTACGCAACATGTTTATGCCCTACTTTCTTTTCTTTTCCTCAGCTTTATATTTTTCATTGGTCTAATCCCTTTATGATGGTACATCTGCGGCTTGGTTTCCTTGTGGGGTTCCGTACCTCGAAGGCTGGGTCAAAAACTGGCCTCCACCTCCTCTTACTCGGAGCGTTGCTGGCGAGATCTAGCTAATGGTAGATGGGAGGCTAAAAACCATGGTGAGCCATTTTGTTTGTTTTATTGTGCTTTTGCTACAGGACACTTACCTCAGTTTCATGTAGATTTAAATATAATATACACATTATACACAAATAAAGAAAAGGAAAGGGGTCCTAGGTTTAAATACAATATGGATCACATCAATGCAATACCCAGCAATCACTCCTCAAAAGAGGGGTCGCACGAGATATTAGCGCACCGGTTATCATATCCATATTCTACCCTTCCCACCCCGTTAAGGTATTTAAACGTGTGGATTGGTCACGAGTGCTTATTGCGTGCTATTACCCATCCCGTCCCATAGGTCCTAGAGGGTGTTTTAGGACCACTATTCCTATAAGGTGAGGACTAGGTTGAACCCTTAAGTTTAAAGGGAAAAATACTAAGCGACATACAAAAGAAAGTAGGGCTTCATATAAGGGATCACGTAAAGGCATGTAAAAGGCTCAAATACCCCTCCACGAATAGACATACAATTAGCACGCCTCAATCACATTTAAGGTCTAAGGGAGTGAGAGTTTAAAATCTGGAATATTCGAAAATAGATTAGCATAGAAGCTGAAAGTTTGGGCAGAATTTGGCAGGAGAGTTGGAAAAATTGAAGGTGAAGCAGTAAAATACATATCATTTAGGAATAGAAGAAAACAGTTTTTTTTCAAACACAGTTAAAACCATATACGTATGCAGTATCCTGCTAACAGGAGAACAATTTTTGATAGGTAGGGTAGAAAACGTATAGCACCAGAGAAAGAGGAGTAAATACATTAGTATTAAACACATTCACAGAAGACGTTTAAATCACAATACTCTGCTCTTTTTTTTTAAAAAAAAATAGTAGTTTAGCTTAGACTGAAAAAATAACATATAGCGGGACGTAAAAGTTATTCCGAATTGCAAAAAGAAAGAGAGAATACTGAATATATTAGTGTAAAAAATATAGCCTTTGAAAATTACAGAGGTCGTAATAAGTTTTTAGGGAAAATAGTAGTCCAGTCTTGGACTGGAAAAGTAACTTGGTTGAAAACATATAGATGAAAAAGTAAGACGGGAATTTAGTAGTAAAACCAAACGAACTTCAGGGAGACAAACAAGTTTGGGCAACATAAAGAGATCGAATGGCTTAGACTTAATACGATTAATCAATTTTATCCGGCCTAAGGCTTGCCTAGGCGTTATAACAGAAAGCGAACATGCACATCATTTTTTAGTTTTAGAGAAAACCCGTTAACCAGCCTGACGTGATTGAATAACTAATAAGATGGCCAAAACATTGAAAGTGGACTCCTAATTGCATGATATCTAATGCACATAATAGTCCTAAGACATGATATCTAAATGCAGTAGTAGATGATTTGAGTTAATCTCACTATAATATGGTGGCATCATTAGAGTAAAAGTATTATGGGTTATTAAATATTTCATGATAGACGGCTTCGAGCCAAGTTGGGGAGGTTGTTTTTGATTAGCTGATTGCACGGTTATGTGCTATGTTGGTTCCTTTTCAAGGTTTGCTGGTGGATCAGTCCTGGTTGCAGAAATGAGCTGAGGATGGCACGAGTGAATCAAAAATTTTTGATAAAGGTTATATGGTGCTTCATAGATATGAGGAAATACTAGGATGTCTTGAGTTGTAGTTGATAAAGAATGCTCAATGTATAGAAAAGGAAGATATTCGTTTGTATTGGCATGAGGTCATATCCTTTGGTGTCAGAGTGCTAATAAGGCACGAGTGGTTCTGTTCGTTAAGTCAGGTAAATTGCAGTTGGAATAGGAGTGAATGACTCTCGAGAATGGTTTTATTGTGTTCGAGATTTTTGCATGTAATCATCAGGTGTCTAAGGTTGTGTATGTGGTAAGAGACTGTTTATTCATCGGGAATGTCGAGGCTTGTGGTATTTTTATGTTAATTATGGGATTCCATGTATCAGTATCTGGGAAGTAATGGTAACGAATTCTGATTTGCAGGAAGTTCTTCAAGTAAAGTATTCTAGAACGTGGTATTTTTAGGAAGAATTGAGAGAGTATTCGGTGGCCTATGGGTCTCAGACAGTGTGGTCTTACGTTTGAATCTCCTGTGGTGAGCCTGGATTGAGGCATTGTGATGCTACAACAAGGGAGAAATATCAAGTGGATGATGAATAAAAAAGAGAAATTTGATAGAAGGAATACCTTGATAATAGACCAAATCGGTATGGTAAATATATGATTAATTCCTTGTATGTGTTCGAAGTAATGGGCTTTTACAGGCAATTTGCAGCAATGCTCTTGAGTTTTGACGGCTTGCTCAGCTCGGTTTAGATAGAAGGATTCAGTCCTGGCAGTTTAGCTTGTACAAATGGAGTTGGCAGAGATGTTCTTGTTGGATTTTACCGTGGTTTGGAGATGAGTATATTTCTTATGGGTATCCGAAGCATGGAGTGTGTAATGATTTTTCTTCTAAATAGGATCAATAAAAGTGATTGACTAGTTGAGTGCGTCGATGTCTGTGCGCGGAAGGGAGATAAGGTTCTCATGTTATCCTAATGTGGTATGGTATATGCGTTATGTTGTGGAGGATTGGGATTTGTGTGTGTAAGGCTCGGTTCAGTTCGGAATGGAAAGTCATTAAATTCTTAAGCGGCATGGGCAGCTGCAGGTGATTCAAGAATCGATCTTCAGAGGATTTGGGTGAATGATCCTCATATGATAAGGAAACGGTGTTGCTGATCATAGTGATTTGACGAGGGTATATGATTCAGAAAAAGGGCAATGTGATTAAGTTGATGGCACTTCGGTAGTGTTGCAACACTTTCTTGCTAGATCGACTGTTGATATCTGAGTATGTTTGATGGCACAGGAAAATTTTAGAATATCTTCGAAGAATGACTGGGAGTTCTCATGTTCAGGCTATGTAGTGGTTGTGGATAGTGTGTATTTGTACCACTAGCGGCTATTGGGATTGGAGGCCTGAGCGGGTCTTTCTTTGTTGGTATGTTAGATTTTGTATATGATGTTGAGCTGTAGAGTGGTTTTCGCAATGTGGGTTGTTCTAAACTATTGTGCTATGGGCTATGTCGGAAATGCCATCGGTTGCGTGGCGAGGTGCATCGGATTATGATATAGCAGAGTGGTTGGTATTCCAAAGATTATCGGATGGCTGGGAAGGATTGCTTTCCTTAATTGGGCCTTTGTGACGGATGTCAGTGTAGAGGTTTCTACCATTGATTCAGTTCCGGTATTGAGGGACTCTTTTTCAAATTTGTTTCTAACACTTTGCAACTAAGCTACTTTTACTTGGATTAAGTCATAAATGATAATTTAAATGATATTTTTTTTGGGTTGAGGACTTCTGTTTTACTAGTGCCGGAGGGGCTTGTGATGATATTCTGACTGAGTGGGGCCGAGGGCCAGATGTGAGGATACACTGACTGAGTAAGGCCTAGGGCCTGGATGTGAAGGTTATATGTATGGATCGGACTGCACGCCGCAGTGATATAGCGCTTAGGCCATAGGAGCCCCTCCAGAGTATGCACACCCACAGTGAGCGCGGGTACCCATATGGATCGGGCTGCACGCCACAGCGATATGTGGATCGGTATGCGCACCGCAACGGTTATTATGTGATACTATTTCTGAGAGTGATTTGAGAGAGAGAGCTCGAGGGGCCGAGAGTGTTGTGGAGAGTGAGCCCGAGAGGCTGGCTCAGTTTGAGATATTGCCCGAGGGGCGAGCTTTTATGTGCTCATTTTGCATACTTCTTGCCTTTTTACCTGTTATACTATGGTATTTGTGCCCGAGGGGCGGATTTTCTGTGCTGATCAGCATTAACTATTTTGAAATCGTTTTTCGTAATTATTGAAAGGACTATTTTTGAAAGAGATTTGAATTGAGCCAAAACATTTCTAAGATTTTACTGATTTCACTGTTTTCTCAGAAATCGTACCCGACTTCTGTATAGCATGTTGGTTGCTTTACGTGATTTCTGGCTGCTCAGTTATTATTTACTTTTATTACTCACTGAGTTGGAGTACTCACTTTACTCCCTGCACCTCGCGTGCAGATGCAGGTATTGTTCACTCGGTAGCGGGTTGTGAGCTGGTTGAAGGTATTGCTATTGTAGCTGAGCAGAGTGACTGCCAGCGTTCGCGGCACCGGATTACTTCCTTTGGTTCTAAATTTTATTTTGTATATTGTTGGCCCTGTAGTTGTATTTAGACTTCTCTATATGCTCGTGACTTGTGACACCCCGGTCGGGCTGTATTGGGTTGTATTTACATTGATTAGTATCATTAATTCATATTCGAACTGTTATATAACTGATTAACTGCTTTAAGTGGTGTTCTAAATTGGTCTGGCCGGACTTGGCTTCACGAGACGCGCCATCACGTCCGGAGCGGGGTTTGGGTCATGACAAGTTGTTATCAGAGCCTCTGTTACTAGGTCTCATGAGTCATGAGCAGGTTTAGTAGAGTCTCGCGGATCGGTACGGAGACGTCTGTATTTATCCTCGAGAGGCTGCAGAACCTTTAGGAAAACTTCACTTTCTTGGAATTATTATCGTGCTTACTTGATTCAGCTTGAGATATAACTCTTGAAATTCCTTCCACGCATCTGTATGCGCACATGAGCGCTTAGTATTATATGTGCCTTGATGGTTTATGATTCCCCGATCAAGGGGCGAGATGTAATCTCCGTGAGTTTGATGTTGGGCCAGTCTGGAGGACTTGAGGGTGAATCTTTGCCTATGGTTTGAGCACTGAGGTGCTGATCGTGTGAGAAAGTGTTTTGAACTTATATGTTCGGTATTGTCGCTATTAGCCGGAGTGGCAGTTTGGTATTCGTGTGATGAGTATGTTAGTATTGTGAGATGTAATTATATGACTTGGTAGTGACGAAGAAGTCCGCTGGATAATAGATGGACTGTTAAGTGATTCGTTTCCTATTGTGGTTTGATGTGTAGCCCGAATATGGGCGCGTGAATGATATTTTCGTATCTCCTAGTTGGGAAGTGAAGTGCATTGCATGCAGCGGTATGATTTTAGACTCGGGAAGACTAATGACTGTGACGTATATGATGGTGGAAGGTGTGCTAAAATACTAAATTGAGGTGAAGCAGGTGGGTTATCTCATGCGGAGTGTTCTTAAGGGGTATGATTCTTATGTATATTGTTAGAAGATCTCACGTGTAATTGAAGAGTACGTGTCGAAATTTGATAAATTCGGGTTGCTCTAGAGAGTGCACTTAACTGGCATGGGGATGAATGCAAGGTTTGCCGAGGATTTCAGTACTAGATGATCTGCGTTTTCACAAACTAGTAGATGATTTGAGTTTACTCTCACTATGGTATTGTGGCATCATTAGAGTAAAAGCGATATGAGTTGTTGAGCGTGTCTTGATGTATGGATTCGAGCCAAGTTGGGAAGGTTGCTGTTGATTAGCTAATTGCACAGTCATGTGCTTTGTTGGTTCCAGTTTGAGGCATGCTGGCGAATCGATTCTGGTTGCAGAAATTGAGTCGAGGATGGCACGTGTGAAGGAAAATTTTGATAAAGATTATACGATGCTGCATAGATGTGTGAAAATAATAGGATGTCTTGAGTTGTCAATGATAAAGAATGCTCAGCGTATACAGAAGGAAGTTGTTTATTTGTATTTGAATGAGATCATATCCTGCGGTGTCAGAGTGCTAATAAAGAATGAGTGGTTCTGTTCGTTAAGTCATCTAATTTGCAGTTTGAATAAGGGTTAATAACTTTCGAGAATGGTTCTAATGTGTTCAAGATTCTACATGTGACAATCAGGTATCTTAGGGTTATGTATGTGGTCATAGACTTTGTTTTTATCGCGAAATGCCTAGACTTGTGGTATTTTATGTCAATTATGGGATTCTACGTATCAGTATCTGGAAAGTAAAGGTAACAAATTTAGATCCGCAGGAAGTTCTTCAAAGTAAAGTGTTCTGGAATGTGGTATTTCTAAGAACATTTGAGAGATTGTTCAGTGGCTTATGGGTCTTAGACAGTGCGGTCTTGTGATTAGAAATCGTGTAGTGAGCCTGGGTTGAGGAATGGTGGTTCTACAGCAAGAGGGAATATCAAGTTGATGATGAATCAGAAGGGATAAAAGATAGATAGAATAGCTTGATAGTATACCAAATCGGTATGGTAAGGATATGATTAATTCTCCGTATGTGTTCGAGGTAATGATCCCTTATGTGTATTGTGCAACACAGCTCTTGAGTTCTGACAGGTCACTCAGCTTGGTTTAGACAGAAGGATTCAGTCCTGGCAGTTTAGCTTGTACAAATGAAATTTGGAGGGTTCTTGTTGATTGCTACCGTGATTGAAGAGGTGCATCTTCTAAGAATGTGAGAGGCATGAGATGTGTAAGGATTTTCTTCCAGACGAGATCTACAGAAGTTCGTGATTATATAAGTTTCAATTCAGGTTAGAAAGGAAATTCATAAAGCACTTAGGCAGCGGCTAGCCTCAGATAATCAAGGAAAAATGGCACAGCTGTTTGAAAGTGATTCGATGAGAGTACACATTTCAAAGGAAGGGCAATGTGATTAAGTGATGGTACTTCGGTGGTGTTGCGACACTTTCTTGTTAGATCAACTGGTGATATTCAGGTTTGCTTGGTGGCTCACGGAGATTTTTGAGTATGTATCGTGGAATTATTGGATATTTAGTTGTGGCACGTGTTCGTCGGCAAAATTGGGATCAAGTATGTTGATTCGTATGCTATGTGGAATTGGAGGCGGAAGTCCTCATATTCGAGCTATTTGTGATGGTGGATAGTGTGTATCGGCACCGTTTGGCGAGTATTGGGATTTGGAGGCTCGCGTGAATCTTTCATTGCTGGTATGTTCGATATTGGATGTGATGTTGAAGTTCAGACTTGTTGTCTCAATGTTAGATTAATTCTGGACTATTGCGTTATGGGCTATGCCGAAAACGCCACGGTTTGAGTGGCGAGGTGCATCGGGTTATGTTCTTGTGGAGTGGTTTATCTTTTAAAGACCCAGCGGACGACTCGGAAAGATTGCCTTTCCTAATTGAGCCTTCGTGATGGATGTCAGTGCAGAGGTTGCTATTATTGAGCCAATTCCAGTGTCAAGGGATTTTTCGGACGCGTGTTCTAGTTTGAGTCGACTCGGTTTGCTCCGGGTTGAGGGATAGGTTGACTCGACCGTTGTTGAGCTTATCAGCGATCTAGAGAGATTTATGATTTGTTTTCTGCATTGCGAGACGTTATGATTTATGGACTATGGTTACATATGGTGCGGTGCTATCAGGATTCATAGTGGAAGTTGAGAGGGAATCCTCAGTTGTGCTTGAGTTTTGTAGCTTATAACGCTATATGTAGATATTGTACGCACTCAGTATGCTTACGATCGATACTCGGTATTTTGTTATAATAAGCAAATTTGGCTCGATGAGCATCTCCCTATGTGAGATATTTGTGTCGATCGGGTGGCACGCCGCCACGGGTACATTATCTGGATGGGGTTGCACGCCGCAATAGTGTGATGTTGAGAATAGTTTTCCATATGTTACTTTGTATGCCTTGCATCCTGGTTTCTGAGGAAAGTCCGTATTGGGTGTTGCTCGGCAAATAACGCATCGGTTGTGTCCTTTGAGGATTTGATGGTGTATATTAGTTGCTTCACCATGGGTTTGATGGATTGGCTGGTTTCAGACATCAATCTGTGCGTGGCTATTGATTGTGAGCACAACGACTTGAGGTGCTTCATGTGGAATAATATTTGGATAGGATCGCGCATTGTAGCGAGGCCACGTGGAGTTATAACCTTTCGAGGTAGATTCAGGTATTCTATTTCTATGATGTGAGACAGGGTCTCAGCTTTGTGTTGTAATGGTAGTGTTGAGCTCGGGGTACAGCTCTTTTATTTGAGTTATTTGTCATGATTTGAGTATGTTCAGACTGCCCATCATTGGTTCGAGTATTATGCAAGTTGTGGCTTAGGACTATGTTGAGGTGTCATATCACCAGAGTGGTGTGTTGGATTCGAGGAGATCGTTGGAGTCATTAATGAATACGAACATATTTGATTTTAGCTTGTTGGAAAGATAATATCGAGGTTCGGCTCGGAAATCTGCTGTGGTATTAGTCAAAATGGAAGTGGCTTCATGAATGGTTGATCGGAGAGATGGTTACGGTTTGCTGCATTTTTAACTTATTCTTCGCAGTATATGAAAGTGTTGGAATGAGACTTTAGCTAAATAAGAGGTTTTCTATTGGTTTTTGGTCATATTGATGGTTTTAGAAGTGAAAGGGTAGTTCTATGATTTATGGGCTGGACTGGATTGGGTAATTTCAGCTATATTGTGTTATTGGACATATATGAGATAGGGTGACGTGGGATCACCCCGGGTATATGCTTGGTATGGTCATTCAGCTATTGGTTGGCTTCTAGTACAACCCTGGGTACGCTCGAGGACGAGCGTTTGTTTAAGTTTGGGAGGATGTGATGACCCAACCCGTCATCTCATGTGTTATTGCTCTGTTTCCCCCATTTTATGGCTCTTCATGTTTCATTATCGGTATGTGGTGTGTTAGAGTTGATTTGGATTGATTTTGATAAGAAATGAGACACTTAGTCTCTTAAAGGATAGCTTGTTTTGGAAAAATCAATTGGAAGTTGACTATTTATTTAGATGGCTCGGAGGTAAATTCTGATGATTCGATTAGCTTCGAGGGATGATTTGTGACTTAGGAGTGCGATCAGAATTGATTTTGGAGGTCCGGTGTAGAATTAGGCTTGAATTGGCGAAGTTAGAATTTTGGCGAATTCCGGTTGATAGGTGAGATTTTGATCCTAGGGTCGGAATAGAGTTCCGAGAGTTGTAGTAGCTTCGTTTGGTGATTTTGGATATGTGTGCATATTTTCAGATCATTTGGACATCGTTTGATCGGGTTTTTGATCGAATGTGAGTTTCGAAAGAATTTGATAAACTTAGGCTTGAATACGTGGTTAATTGATGATTTTTGTGTTGATCAAACCTCGCACCTATACTTTGAATAGTCCTGAACAAGCTGTACTAACCCATACTTGAAACCTCAGGTGAAATCATGTGATATATCCCATAACCCAAACACTCGAAACAATAACTTCTATCCATAGCAGTTGCCCACAACACCTGAATACCGGTAGGAACCTCTTATCGACTGAAATCTCATTACAACACTTTCTTATACTGCCAAGGATACTGAAACACGCGATAAATCGAAACCATTTCTGAGGTCAACCATTTATGAAGCCACTTCTCCTCCGACAATTACCATAGCAAATCTCCGAGCCGAATCTCGATATTATCCTTCCAACAAGCTGAAATCAAATTCGTTCGCATTTATCGATGACTCCCATGATCACCTCGAATTCAACACACCACTGTGGTGATATGACGCCTCAACACCGGCCTAAGCCACAACTAGCACAATCCATGCACTAATGAAGGGCGGTCTGAACATACTCAAATTATGACAAATGGCTCAAACAATAGAACTGTAACTCAGACTCCCCAGCACCATCACAACACAAGGATGAGACCCCATCTCACATCATAGAAATAAAGCACCTGAATCCTCCTCGAAAGGTCATAACTTCACGTGGCGTCGCCACAACGCGCGATCCTATCCAAACACTGTTACACATGAAGCACCTCAAATCGCTATGCTCAAAATAGACAGCCACGCACAGATTGATGTCTGAAACCAAACAATCCATCACACCCACGGTGAGGCAAGTAGTATACACCATTCAATCCTGAAAGGACACAACCTATGTGTTATTCGCTGAGCAACACCCAATACAGACTTTTCTTAGAAACTAAAAATCAAGACATACCAAGCCAACTCAAGCTAAACATGTATCCAATCAGCTTACCAACAAACTCATTACCAAGAAGCCTGAAACTGCTTCTTCCACTACTATAACTCATGCCGGAGCCGTGCGATACGGCGCCCGACACCAAATAAATACTGGAATCCATAGTCTCGCCCGGCGACATGCCCGGCCACAAGGAATGCATCCGAAAAGTCCCTCAATACCAGAAACGAATCAATGGTAGAAACCTCTATACTAACATCCGCCACAAAGGCCCGATTAAGGAAAAAAACCCTTCCCAGCCGTCCGCTGGTCTTTGGAACACAACCATTCAGCTAGAACATAGTCTGATGCACCTCGCCACGCAACCTGTGGCCTTTTCCGACATACCCCATAGCACGATAGTCTAGAATAACCCAACACTGAGACCACCAGTCTACACCTCAATATCATATCCAGAATCTAATATACCAAGCACAGAAAGATCCACTCGGGCTTCCAAAACCCAAATAGCCGCCAACGGACCAATACATACTATCCACAACCACTACATAGCCTGGACATGAGAACTCCCAGTCTCCAGCTCCACGTAGCACACAAATTACCATGCCTTATCCCAAATTCTGCAGTATAAATACATATTACACCTCGAGTACCCAATCATTCAACAAAAAAAATATTCTGAAATTCCCCCGTGCCACCAAACAACTCAGATATCAACAGTCGATCTATTAAGAAAAATGCCGCAACGCTACCGAAGTGCCATCAACTTAATCATATTGCCCTTTCTCTGAAACATATATCCTCTTCAAATCACTATGATTAGCAACACCATTTACTTAGTCATATGAGGATCACTCAACCTAATCATCTGACGATCGACTTTTAAATCACCTGTAGCTGCCCATGCTGCTTAAGAATTTAATGACTTTCCATTCCAAACTGAACCGAGCCTTACACACAGAGACCCCAATCATCCACAACATATCGCATATACCATACCACACTAGGATAACATGAGGACTTTTATCTTCCTTCCGCGCCGCGAACATCGACGCACCCACCTAGCCAAAAACTTTCATTGATCCCATTTAGAAGAAAAATCATTACACACCCCATGCTTTGCATACCCATAGGAAATACACTCATCTTCGAACCATGGTAAAACCCAACAAGAACATCTCTGCCAACTCCATTTGCACAAGCTAAACTACAAGGACTGAATCCTTCTATCTAAACCAAGCTGAGCAAGCTGTCAAAATGCAAGAGCATTGCTGCAAAATGTTTGTACGAACTCATTGCCTCGAACACACACAAAGAATTAATCATATCTTTACCATTCCGGTTCGGTCTACCATCAGGCTATTCCGTCTATCAAATTTTCCCTTCTAACTCATCATCAACTTGATATTCCCCTTGCCGTAGTACCTCAATTCCTCAATCCAGGCTTACCGCACAAGACCCAAGCATAAGACCATACTGATAGGAGCCGCGCCCCACTGACTACTCTCTCAAATATTTCCAGAAACACCACATCCCTGAATACCTTACCTAGAAGAAATATCTGAATCTAACTCTGTTTCATTCAGTTTCTTGATGCGGATACATAGATTACCATAAGTAACATAGGATACCACAAGTCTTGACATCCTCTAACGAAACTCAGTTCCTAACCCCATATGCAACTTTAGAACTCTCAATTGACGCATGCAGACTCTTGAACCCATTAGAACCATTCTCTCAAGTCATTCACTCTTATTCAACTGCAATTTACCTAATTAAACAGACATAACCATTCGTGCCTCCTTAGCACTCCGACCCCGTAGGACATGATCTCATTCCGATACAAACGAACATCTTCCTTCTCTATACACTGAGCATTCTTTATCAGTAACAACTCAAGACATCCTATTATTTTCTCGTACCTACAAAGCACTATGTTACCTTCGTCAAAATTTTTCTTTACTCGTGCCATCCTCGGCTCAATTTCTGCAAATCGAACTGATCCGCCAGCATACCTCGGAAAGGAACCAACATAGCACATAACCGTGCAATCAGCTAATCAACAGTAACCTCCCCAACTTGGCTCAAAGCCATCTATCAGGACACATTTAATAACCCATAATACTACTACTCTAATGATTACACAATAATATAGTGTCACGACCCTAGTTCACCAATTGTGAACACGTCATGACGAGACCTTGTCTTCACGATCAGGTAAGCCTAACACATTGCAGAAGTAATAACAATTGCGGAATTTATAATCAAAACTAAATAACATGAGTAATGTATACAGTTGCCTCCTGGCACATACACTTTGATACCAAATACTAAAATAACCTCCAAGACCCGGAAACCCACGGGCAACATAGACTATAAGAAATCTTACACTGCACTAGTCACCAGAATAGTCTAATACAAAGAGGGATCGAAATAACATCCAATAACTATGGATAAAATGAGAAGGAGACTTTGCGGATCTGCGGACGTAGCAGATGTATACCTCAAGTCCCCAATACGCTCCCTGACAGCTACTGGCGGTACGCTTGCTCAGAAGCACCTGGATCTGCACATGAAAAACATGCGCAGAAGAGGTGTGAGTACACTACAGCGGTACTCAGTAAGTGCCAAGCCTACCCTCGGTTGGGTAGTGACGAGGAAAGGTCAGGGCCTTACTGAGACTGAAACAATAAAATAGCAAGAAATTAACAGTATCGAAGTCTGATGAAAACTAATGAACACAGCGGTGTGATAAGATAGTTCAATGAAATATAATACCACAAGACAAAAATAGAATCACAGAGTAAATACAGCAAAATTACAAGAATACCGACGAGGGTCTCCCAGGATACCGTCCTGTATCCCTTTACCTTAACTATCCAATGAAACTTCCGGGATACCGTCCCGTAGTCCAAATCTCATATCAATATCAAAGGATCTCCCGGGATACCGTCCCATAGTCCAATCATCAGCATGCAGGGGGATCTCCCGGGATACCGTCCCGTGGTCCCAAAATAAAAGTGCAGGGGGATCTCCTGGGATACCATCCAGTAGTCCCAAAATAAAATGCGGAGGGGTCTCCCGGGAATAAAACCCGTAGTCACAAAGTAGAATGTAGGGGGATCTCCCGGGATACCGTCCCGTAGTCCCAAAATAAAAGTGCAGGGGGATCTCCCGGAATCCCGCATCCGTAGTCCCAATGTAAATGCACAACCAACATCAGAGAAATATTTAGAAATTTAAGTACAACAATACAAGGCATCAAAGAATACTGGCCTAACATGCTCCACGTAATCACAGTTAAGATAATTTAGACAAATAAGCAGCTTGGATCAATTAAATATGCTCTTCTACGCTAGCACAGGCTATAAAAGCAAGTAAAGTAAGGCAAATATGATAGAGAATCAAAATCAAGTAATTAAGTAAAAATCCAGGTTTCAGCAATTTGCTCAAGTACGCGCTCGTCACCTCACGTACAAGGCATTCAATTACCAATTATCACATCCTAAGGGACGAAGTACCCCACACAAGATTAGGCTTGCCACTTACCTCGAACCGGTGCGAAATCAACTAGGTAACGATGCCCTTGCCACGAGTATCTGACTCCAAATGGCCCAAATCTATTCAATTCAATTACAAATCGTAAATAATATTCCAAACAACCTATTCCACTATTGAAATTAAAGCTAAGGCGCGAAAATAGGTAAAATGACCAAAATGCCCCTCAGGCCAACGTCTCGGAACCGAATAATTTTCACATTTTCAGAAACCTCGTACTCTCACGAGTCTAACCATATAAAAATCTCAGAAATCGGAGGTCGAATGCTCCCTCAAAACCCAATAGTTTAGTAAATGAACTTTCACCCAATTTATTCCATTTTTTGATCCTTAATTCGAATTTAAAAGGTGGATTTAACTACTATGTGATGAAATATAACTAGGAAGGATCATAGAAATATTACCCAATAATCTCCTCTTCAAAATCCTCTCAGAATCGCTCTTGCCCGAGCTCAAAATTGATTTTCGAACTTATGAAATTAAACCCTCGAAAGTTCCTATTTCTGCCCAGACATTTCCGCTTCTGCGGACAAGGGACCACTTCTGCGGTCCCGCTTAAGCGGCAAAATAACCGCTTCTGCGGTTTCTCATTAAAGGGGGAAGTTCCGCTTTTACGGACACATGACCACTTTTGCTGTCCCGCTTAAGCGGCAAAGATGACCGTTTCGGCAGTCTCTGAGGGGAAGCCAAAAATCGCTTCTGCGATGAGGAAGCCGCTTCTGCGGCTCCGCTTCTGCGGTTCCCAAACCGCAGAAGCGAAAATACCAGAAGGGAAAACATACCAGCTGCAACAACTTAGAAAATTTCCCCGTTAACCACCCGAAATCATCCCGAGGCCCCCGGGGCCTCAATCAAAAGTACCAATACCACCTAATACCTTATTCGAACTTGCACCAATCCTCAAAACACCTCAAACAACACCGGAAACCCGATTAAATCAAGGATGCAAGCCTAAGAACTTCAAATTCTAACCAAATACGCTTTCGATCAAAAACCTAACCAAACCTCGTCCGAATGACCTGAAATTTTGTACACACATCCCAAATGACATGACAGAGCTACAACAACTTCTATAATTCAAATCCAACCCTCGGATCAAAAACTCACTATCAGACCGGAGACTTCAAAAATTCAAACTTCGGCATTTCAAGCCTAAATGAGCTACGGACCTCCAAATAACATTTCGAACATGCTCCCAACCCCAAAATCACTTAACGGAGCTAACGGAACCATCAGATTTCCATTTCGAGGTCGTCTTCACACTGTTCCTAATACGGACCATTTTTTAACTCTTAAACTCTCATTTAGGGACTAAGTGTCCCAAAACACTCCGGATCCTAATACCGAACGTCCCGGCAAACCAAAATAGCAGAAATGAACAGAGGGAAAACAGTTAATAGGGAATCGGGGCATAAATTCCAAAAACGATTGGCCGGGTCGTTACATCCTCCTACACTTAAACATTCATTCATCCTCGAACGAGCATAGAGAACATACATGAAGTAGCAAAAAGATGAGGGTACTGGCTGCGCATATCCTGCTCTGTCTCCCAAGTCGCCTCCTCGGACGGCTGACCCCGCCACTGGACCTTCACTGAAGTGTTGTTCTTTGACCTCAACTTTCTGATCTGCCTATCCAAAATGGCCACTGGCTCCTCAACATAAGATAGATCCTTGTCCAGCTGGACTGAACTGAAATGCAACACGTGCAATGGGTCACCATGATATCTCCGGAGCATAGAAACATGAAATACCGAATGAACTCCGGCTAGGCTTGGAGGTAAGGCAAGCTCATAAGCAACCTCCCCAACTCGCCTCAAGATCTCAAAAGGCCCAATAAATCTCGGACGCAGCTTCCCTTTATTTCCAAATCTCATGACGCCCTTCATAGGCGAGACCC
>MU777375.1:34846-44971 GCA_026770625.1 Nicotiana glauca | reverse complement strand
AAGGATCATAGAAATGTTACCCAATAATCTCCTCTTCAAAATCCTCTCAGAATCGCTCTTGCCCGAGCTCAAAATTGATTTTCGAACTTATGAAATTAAACCCTCGAAATTTCCTATTTCTGCCCAGACATTTTCGCTTCTACGGTCCCGCTTAAGCTGCAAAATAACCGCTTCTGCGGTTTCTCATTAAAGGGGGAAGTTCCGCTTTTGTGGACACATGACCGCTTTTGCGGTCCCGTTTAAGCGACAAAGATGACTGCTTCTGCGATCTCTGCGGGGAAGCCAAAAATCTCTTCTGCGATGAGGAAGCCGCTTCTGCGGTTCCCAAACCGCAAAAGCAAAAATACTAGAAGGGAAAACATACCAGGTGCAACAACTTAGAAAACTTCCCCGTTAACCACTCGAAATCATCCCGAGGCCCCCGGGGCCTCAACCAAAAGCACCAATACCACCTAATACCTTATTCGAACTTGCAGCAATCCTCAAAACACCTCAAACAACACCGGAAACCCGATTAAATCAAGGATTCAAGCCTAAGAACTTCAAATTCTAACCAAATACGCTTTCGATCAAAAACCTAACCAAACCTCGTTCGAATGACCTGAAATTTTGCGCACACAACCCAAATGACATAACGGAGCTATAGAAACTTCCGGAATTCAAATCCAACCCTCGGATCAAAAACTCACTATCGGACCAAAAATTTCAAAAATTCAAACTTCGGCATTTCAAGCCCAAATGAGCTACGGACCTCCAAATAACATTCCGAACACGCTCCCAACCCCGAAATCACCTGACGGAGCTAACAGAACCATCAGATTTCCATTCTGAGGTTGTCTTCACACTGTTCCTAGTACGGACCATTTTTCAACTCTTAAACTCTCATTTAGGGACTAAGTGTCCCAAAACACTCCGAATCCTAATATCGAACATCCCGGCAAACCAAAATAGCAGAAATGAACTTAGGGAAAACAATTAATGGGGAATCGAGGCGTAAATTCCAAAAACGACCGGCCGATTCATTACATATAGTGAGATTAAACTCAAATCATCTACTAGTTTATGAAAACACAGATCCTCGGATACTGAAATTCTCTACAAACCTCGCATTGATCCCCACATCAGCTGAATCCACTCTCTAAAGTTACCCAAATTTCCCAATTACAATCACGAACCCTTCAATTACACATGAGATCTTCTAGCAATATACATAAGATTCGTACCCCTTAAGAACACTCCGCATGAGATACCCCACCTGCTTTGCCTCAATTTAGTATTTCACCACACCTTCCACCATCATACATATAACACAGTCTTTTAGTCTTCCTGAGTCTGAACTCATATCGCCACACATAATGTACTTCACTTCTCAACTAGGAGATACGAAAATATTCTTCACGTGCCCATAATCCGGACTACACATCAAGCCACAATAGGAAATCAAATCACTTAACAGTCCATCTACTATCCTACAGACTTCTTCTTCATTACCAAGTCATATAGAAACATTACACAGTACCAACATACTCATTACGTAGCTATCCATCCGCCATTCCCACAATTAGGAACAATAATCAACATATAAGTTCCTAAAACCAGCTCACAAAATCAGCACCTTAGTGCTCAAGCCATAAGCAAAGATCCGGCCTCAAGTCCTCCAGAATGGCCCAACATCAAACTCACGGAGATTACATCCCGCCCCCCCTCGATCGGGGAAATCACAAGCCATCATGGCATATATACTACTGAGCTCTCACGTGCGCATACAGACGTGTGGAAGGAATTTCAAGAGTTATATCTCAAACTGAATCAAGTACGCACGATAAGAATTCCAAGAAAGTGAAGTTTACCTAAAGGTTCTGCAGCCTCTCGAGGATAAATACAGACATCTCCGCACCGATCCACGACACTCTACTAAACCTGCTCATGACTTGTGAGACTTACTAACCTAGTCTCTGATACCAACTTGTCACGACCCAAAATCCCAATCCGGTCGTGATGGCGCCTCTCGTGATGATAAGGCCAACCAACAGATTAACAATACCTCTTTTAACAAATACTTAACACGAATGAGTCAAACCATAGGGTACATTGCCATAAATGCGGAAGGAAATGATAAAACAGGGAACCAGCCTAACTCAGCCCGAAATCAGGGTGTCACAAGTCACGAGCATCTAAAAAATCTAAACACTATTATAAGACCAGTAATATACATAATGGAATTTAGAATCAAAGGAAGAGATACGGTGCCATGAACGTTGACGGTCACCTTGCTCAGCTATGATGGCAAAATCTTCAATCAGCTCAAAACCCGCTACCGGGTGAATAATTACCTGCATCTACACACGAGGTGCATGGAGTAAAGTGAGTACTCCAACTCAGTGAGTAATAAAAATAAATAATTACTGAAAGCATGAAATCTCATAAAGGCACAAATAATGCTATCTCAAGCAGTAAAATCAGTTACGCAATAAAACTGTGAAGTAACAGATGATTCTCTTTTAAAAACAGTGAACACACTTAATTTCAACAAGTAAGAAATAATCAAAAACTTGCCCCTCGGGCTTAATATCAAATTTTCAATACAGTATCCGCCCCACGGGCTCACTACTCACCAACACACAACATACACCTCTCGGGCTCACTCCTAACTCACTAAACAAAACATCAGCCTCTCGGGCTCACTCCCAACTCACAAAACAAAACATCAGCCTCTCTGGCTCACTCCCAACTCACAAAACAAAACATCGGCCTCTCGGGCCCACTCCCAACTCACCTGGGTACCCTGCGCTCACTGGGGGTATGTACAGACTCTGGAGGGGCTCCTACAGCCCAAGCGCTATATCATAAGGCCTTAAAGCCTTCACACTCGAGGACTGAAAGCCTCCTCAATAACACTCGAGGCCTAGAAGCCTCCTCACATAACACTCGAGGCATGGAAGCCTCCTCACATCACTCAAAATGTCCTAACATATGGCCCTCGACCTCAATCAGTCCAGAAAATGATCATAAGCCCCTTGGGCATCAGTAAAACAATGGTGCTCAGCTCAAACAACATTATAAATATCATTTAAATCTCAAGTTGAGTATAAATGTAGCTGAGTTCATGAAATAGTATAATTCAATTGGACTAAGTTCAAATAATATTTCAATTAGTGAGGAAAAATACTGATGGAAATTCAAAAAAGGATTTCAAATAATTGGCACGAAGCCCAAGTATGGCAATAAGCCTAAATTATGGTGAAAAACAACAAGTCTCTATCAAATACGTGGTAAAATATCAACCGGCATGGACCAAGTCACAATCCCCAACAGAAAATGACCCTGCGCTCGTCATACAACGCGTGTCTCTTCTCAACATAGTAGTATGTTGTGCAATCCGGGGTTTCAAACCCTCAGGACATCAATTAAAATCATTATTCACCTCGAACCGGTAAAATTCCTCGCTCGCGATGCCCTTGCCCCTCAAATTGGCCTCCACGCGCGTCGAATCTAACCAAAATCAGAGCGAATACATTACAATATTCTAAGGGAACACGACCCACTGTTAAATAATAGAAAAATATCAAGAATCTCGAAATTTGCAAAACCCGATCCCCTGTCCCACGTCTCAAAAAATTATGAAATTAACATCACCAGCTTCCTTATCTCGCCACGAGTTCAAACATACCAAATTCACAAAAATCGGAGTCCATTTGACCGCTTAAATCACTAGTTTATACTCTTTAAATTTTCAAGCCCTAACCTCCATTTTTAACCTTAATTCCCTTGGATTTTCAGTGTTAATCCATATTTTTACACCATAATAACATAATCTAAGACCAAGAATCCATACCTGATGAAAACTCTCGAAAACCTCTTCAAAATCGTCCAAAAATCGCCTAAGTCCGAAACCCTAAATGTTTACTCCTTCAAAATTCGTGTAGGGGACTTAATATTGTTCTGCCCAGACTTAATATTGTTCTGCCCAGATTCAGAAATGACAGAACCAGCAAAACTTCAAACCTGCAACAAACTCCGAATCATCCGTTTAACCACCCGAAATCACCCCGATGCCCCCGGGACCTCAACCAAAAGCACAGATATGATCTATTAATTTATTCAAACTTTATCGAATCATCAAATCACCACCATTAAAACCAAAATCATCAAATTTCACCAAATCAAAGCCTAAGTTCTTCAAGAACTTTTGAAATGCACTTTCGATCAAAAACCCCACCAAACGATGTCCGAATGACCTAAAAATTTGCACACATATCCAAAATCACCCAACGAAGCTACAGCAACTCTCGGAATTCCATTCCGACTCTCGGTTCAATATCTCACCTATCAACTGGAATTCGCCAAAACTCAAACTTTGCCAATTCAAGCCTAACTCTACACCGGACCTCCAAATTCAATTCTGATCGCGCTCCTAAGTCACAAATCATCCCCCGAAGCTAACAAAATTACCAGAATTCACATCCGAGCCTTCTAACTATATAGTCAACTTCCGATTGACTTTTCCAAAACAAGCTTCCTTCTAAGAGACTATGTGCCTCATTTCCAACTAAAACCAATTCAATTCTATCCGATCAACTAAAATACTGATATTGAAACATAGAACAACATGATATGGGGGAAACGGGGTGATAACTCACGTGAAGACGGGCCGGGTCGTCACAGGACGAGATTAATAAAATCTTTGAAAAATATGCTCGCAAACCCTACCAATGGATGTTTTATTATCCTCGACCAACCCCTTAGGATGTTCTACTAGAAGAACATGATAATGACCACTACCACCAAGGTTATAGTGGGTCAGATATTTATGATTGTAATATAGACGGTCTTACTGAAAGGCAAATTTATACTACAGTACATAGAATGCTTATGTACAGTACTATGTGCAAAGTTAATAATAATGCAGATAAGGCAATTGCAGAAATGCTTATTGCTGGATTTACTGGTCAGCTTAAAGGCTGGTGGGATAATTATCTCACTCAAGACCAATGCAACGAAATTATGAATGGCACTAAAGTCGAAGATAATAAGACTGTAAAGAATGCAGTCTATTCATTGGTTCCCAATATCATAGAACATTTTTCTGGAAGATGGTCTGATAATAGTGAAACTATCAGAACTATGCTTCAAAATTTAAGGTGTAAGACCCTTACATCTTTTAGATGGTATAAAGATGTTTTCTTATCTAGAGTGATGGAATTACCAGAGAGTAGTAGTACTTATTGGAAAGCCAAATGCATAGATGGACTTCCTCCCCTATTCGCTAAAAGGATCCGAAAAGTCCTTAGAGGCACAGGGATGAGTGTCAATTATGATACTTACTAATATTCTGACGATTCAGCTCGTCATCATTATGTTGTTATGGTGTAAAAACGTGGATTAACACTAAAATCCAAGGGAATTAAGGCTAAAAATGGAGGTTAGGGCTCAAAATTTGAAAGAGTTTAAACTAGTGATTTGAGGGGTCAAATGGACTCCGAATTTTGTGAATTTGGTATGTATGAAGAGGGTTTCCGCCTCACTGCCATTCAAAATAACTCCGGTTCTCGAATCCATACTAAAAGTGTATACCAATTGTAACCCGTGTATATCTCTATGCACATCAGTGATATCTCATGTATATTATATGTATCTGCGTATATCCATGAAAATTTGTGTTATATGTACGATATACAATGTGATATACATAGGCGTCCATAAAAAAGTTATGTTATATACATGATATAGAAAGTGATATACATAGACTTCCTTAAAAACATGTGTGTGATATACACTGATGTACACAATATAGAAGAAAAGGGATGAAAAAAATGAGAACGAGTCCACCCAGCAAAAAGGATTGGTCAAAAATGTATGATACATATGTGTATACATGTAAGTATACATTTGTATTTTGTTTGTTTGCATATGTAATCTAATTTGTCTATATAATAAATCTCAAGTTCATTTAAAAAAAAATGTGATGAGGCGGAAAGTGCTTTTGAATGGCAGTGAGGCGAAAGAGATTAGGGTTTCGTATGGATTCGAGAATCGGAGTCCTTTCGGCCCGTCGTCTTGTGAGTTACTTTCCCGTTTCCCCCATATTATGTTGCATCATGTTTCAACATCAGTATTTGAGTTGATCGGGTAGAATGGGATTGGTTTTAGTTGGAAATGAGATACTTAGCCTCTTAGGAGGAAGCTTGTTTTGGGAAAGTCGACCGGAAGTTGAATATATAGTTAGAGGGCTCGGATGCGAATTCCGGTGATTTGGTTAGCTTCGGGGGATGATTTGTGACTTAGGAGCGCGATCAGAATTGAATTTGGAGGTCCGGTGTAGAGTTAGGCTTGAATTGGCGAAGTTTGAGTTTTGGCGAATTCCGGTTAATAAGTGGGATTTTGAACCGAGGGTTGGAATGCAATTCTGAGAGTTGTTGTAGCTTTGATAGGTGATTTTTGATATGTGTGCAAAATTTTAGGTCATTCGGACGTCGTTTGGTCAGGTTTTTGATCGAATGCGAGTTTCAGAAGTTTTGGGTGAACTTAGTCTTTGATTTGAGGAAATTTGATGGTTTTAGTATTGTTGGATGTGTTTTTATGATTGGAACAAGTTTGCATGATGTTTTAGGAGGTGTTGGCATTTTTGGTTGAGGTCCCGGGGGCCTCGGGGTGAGTTCGGGTGGTTAAACGGAGAGTTTGGAGTTTATTGCAGGTTTGAAGTTTGATGGTTTTGTCATTTCCGCATCTGCTGAAATGGGACCGCATAGGCGGTTCAGAAGATGCGGCTTGGTGGTCACAAAAGCGATTCTGAGGGCATGGGCAATTTTCGCAAAAGCGGAGAAGTTTCCGCAACAGCGGGAATCGCAGATGCGATTTTGGACCGTAGAAGCGGTCAGGGCATTTTTGGGAGAAACCGCAGAAGCGGTGACCGCAGAAGTGGTAATTAGAGCGCAGAAGCAAAAAGGTTTGGGCTGATTAAGTTAAGTCTTCTTCGCGAACTTTGAAGGAGAAAACATTTTGGACTTCAGACTAAGGCAATTTTTAGGTGATTTTGAAGAGGGTTTCGAGAGTCTTCATCAGGTATGGAGTCTTGGTCTTAGATTATGTTGTTATGGTGTAAAAACATGGATTAACACTTAAAATCCAAGGGAATTAAGGCTAAAAATGGAGGTTAGGGCTTGAAATTTGAAATAGTTTAAACTAGTGATTTAAGGGGCCAAATGGACTCAGATTTTTGTGAATTTGGTATGTATGAACTCGTGGCGGGATAAGGAAGCCGGTGATGTTAATTTTATAATTTTTCAAGACATGGGCCCGGGGCTCGGGTTTTTGCCAACTTCGTGTTTTTGGATGTTTTTCGAGTTCTTTCGGTTGGGTTATATCCCCTTAGCTTATTGTAATGTATTCATTGTGGCTTTGGCCAGATTCAACGTGCGAGGAGGTTGATACGAGATACGAGAGGAAAGGGCATCTCGGAGTAGTATTTGGCCGGCCAGAGGTGACTAATAGATGTAAATGCTGCTCCGAGGGTTTGAAACCCCGGACTTTCACATCGTAACGCTATATTGAGGCGTGACACGCATTCCACGTCGAGTGCGCGGTCGTTTACTATTGGGGATTGTGACTTGGTGCATCCCGGGTGATATTTATACTATACCGGTGACTGATACACATACTTTATTGATGTTATTTGGGCTTGTTGCCATATTTGGGGCCTTGTGCCGACTTGTAGAATCCTCCGGTGATTGATATTACTGTTTTAGCATATTTTCCATATCATTCGAACCCAGTCCAAGGTTTTAATTACTGTTTTGCAAACTCAGCCATATTTCTATGTTTTGAAAACTCAAATGATACTTAAAATGTTATTTCGGGATGAGAACTATTGTTTTATAAATGCCCAAGGGGCTTATGATGTTTTCTGTACTCATTATGGGTGGCTCGGGCTGTGCGCCGCAGCAGTGACTTGAAACAGTGGTCACAATGGCACTGTGTGATGTGACATGAAACTTTATGGGTGGCTCAGGTTGCGCGCCGCAGCAGGAACTTGGAACAATGGTAACAATCAAACTCTATAATGTAAATGGATCATGTAACAATGACTGACCAGGATTTGATTGATGCCACGAGATGGCTTGATATTGCGCTTGGGCTGTAGGAGCCCCTCCGGAGTCTGTACACACCCCCAGTGAGCACCGTCGACGTTAAATGATTATGGGTGGCTCGGGCTGTGCGCCACAGAGGGTACTGGAATGTACCATCATATACATTGCATTGCATTCATGCATTTGTATTCTTAATTGTTGTTCAGCTGTTCAGTTCCATACATTGCTGTATATTTGGATTGTATCTTACTTTGTGTATTTACTGTGTTTTCTTATCTTAGGACTGTATTTAATTTTATTACTCAATGGGTCGGAGTACTCACTTTACTCCCTGCACCTTGTGTGCAGATCCAGGGCATTCACAGGTTGAGTGAGCTTTGACCAGAGTTCTAGAGGCATTCTCCGGGAGTACTCGAGGTAGTTGCATGGCGTTCGCAGCCGAAGATTCTCCCTTCTATCTCTATCATTACATTCTGTATTTCCAGCTTTTAGACAGACTTGTATTAGGACTATAACTCTGTATTTAGAGGCTCATGATCGTGACACCGGGTGCATAGTGGGCTGTATTTGGTATTTTGTTAAACTTCCATATTTCTTCAGTATGTTCTGGTATTTAATTTAAATGGCTTATTGATTCTTTGTCCTGTTAAGTGGGACAAGTGTTGATAAATGGTCGGGCTTGCCTATTAGTATGCTGGGCTCCATCACGACCGGGTTGGGGTCGTGACACATATGGTAAACTTATTAGTGTATGCACACAGGAAGGTTTAGCCCTTTCCAATGAAATAAAGCTAAACCAAGAAATTAAGAAACATCGTCTCACTGCGAAACAATAATTAGGTGAATTCTGTGAACAATTTGCCATTGACATCCCTTCAAAGAGGAAGAAGTCCCATAAGAAAAAGGACTTCAAAAAGAAAAAGGTTCGCCTGAAAAGAGGCGTGAAAAGACCCAAAGAACGAAGGCTTTTCATAAAGCTAGAAAGGGTTACATTAAAGCAACAAGCACTCAAGCCTGCTATAAGTGCGGAAGAGTAGGGCGTTATGAAAATGATTGCAAGATCAAGGACAAAATCAAAGAACTTGATCTAGATGAGAATATTAAAGATTCGCTTTGCAAAATTCTCCTAAATTCTTCTCCGGAGAATTCTGACTATGAATCTGGTCACGAGTCTTCAATCAGTGAAGACTTGAGAGTGCTTCAAGAAGAAGATTATATTTCATCTTCTGAAGATGACCAAGAGTTCTATAATGAAGGACAATGCTCCAATCAGTGTTGTAATGATGAACTCTTTAATGTCTACTCTCAGTTTAAAGACTTGACAATCAATGTCTTGACTAACAACAACATGATAGAGCTGTTGAGGGTTATTAAAGACCCAGAATTAAGGTCACAAATTATTGACAAGCTTCTTGCTAATTTAGAGGAAAAGATAGAGGTGGACAATATCCCATCTCCAATGAGACCTTACACCATGTCTGCAATTCAAAGAATGGTGAAAAACAAACCCTAGCTTGATAGGCCAGCTACAGTTCAAGATTTAAGCACAGAGATAACTTATCTCAAAAAGCAAACCTCAGAATTAAAGTCTTCTCATATAGCATTGGATGAAAGAATTTTCAGATTAGAAAATTCTGAAGTAATTACTTCAAATTCCAATGTAAAAATCACTGAGCTTAATACGGCTCCAAGTTCTTCAGAAGAAAATACTGCTAGTACTTTACTTGCTTCCATAGATTTTTCTGAAGATGAATTTTTAGAAAAACTCCAATATTTTGTTACCCAAAATTTTTTAATAAAAATAACTCTTTTAATAGACTACAATTTCAAAAAAGAGTTTATTGCTTTATTTGATAGTGGAGCAGATTTAAATTGTGTAAAAGAAGGAGTAATACCTTCCAGATATTTTCATAAGACCACTCATCGTTTAAAAAATGCTAGTGGTAGTTCAATGGGTATTTCATATAAATTACCTAAAGCTTATATTTGCCAACATGATATATGTATTCCTGAAACTTTTGTTTTGGTAAAAGATATA
>MU777375.1:3777-19271 GCA_026770625.1 Nicotiana glauca | reverse complement strand
ATCCAAATAGTCGGCATACAGCCCCAAATATCTCCATAACCATCCAAGTAGGAGGTTTACCGGCTAATTTCAAGCCAATGATATAGTTCAATCATCATTCAGTCGGACTAGTTTACAGTCCTCTACCACAATCGACCCCGCACTCACAGTAGAGTACGTGTCTCGCCTCATCATAGCGTCACAGTGTGATAAACCGGGGTTTCAAACCCTCAGGTCATCATCTACATCTATTACTCACCTCGAACCGGTCGCGGGATTAGTCCGCTATGCCTTTACCTCTTGAATTAATCTCTTCGCGCGTCGAAACTGCTCAAAACCAATAGGAATACATCAAAATAGGCTAATGGAACATAACCCAATCGAAATAACTCGAAAAACACCCAAAAATACGAAGTTGCCAAAACCCGACCCCGGGCTCACTTCTTGAAAAATTACAAAATTCACATTTCCAGAATCCTCGTGTCTCCACGAGTCTGTACATATTAATTACACAAGAATCGGAGTTCAATAGCCCCTTCAAATCATCAATTTAGCCTCTCTTAGGCTTCAAGCCCTAACCACCATTTTTACCCTTAAATTTCTTGAATTATCAGTGTTTAATCCTTGTTTTTATACCATAACAACATTATTTGAAGCTACAAGTTCATACCTGATGGAATCCCTTCGAAATCTCTCAATTATCGCCCAAAATCGCCTCTCCCGAAGTCCCAAAATGTTTTCTAACTTCTGAAAATCGAAACCCACTGTTTCATTAAACACTCAGCATTTTTCGCTTCTGCGGAGAAATTGTCGCTTATGCGACTACCGCTTCTGCGGAAACTGTCTGCTTCTGCAGCTTCACCTCAACTCATCCAAAACGGCTTCCGCGGTTAATAGTCCGCTTCTGCAGACTCGCATATGCGGAAAATGTTCCGCTTCTGCGGAACCTCCCAAGCCATCGCCATTTTGCTTCTACGATCATTTTCCGCTTCTGCAGAGCCGCATCTGCAGTCTCCCTTCTGCAAATGCAGAAATACCTGCTGCAACTCAAAACCAGCAAACTTCAACTCAAAATTCTCTCGTTCAACCACCCGAATTCAACCCGAGGCTCTCGGGACCTCAACCAAAAATACAGATATGTTCTATTACCTCATTTGAACTTTTTCCAATCATAAAAACACGATCATTAACACAAAAATCATCAAATCACGACGAATTGAAGCCTAAGATTAACTAAAACTTCCGAATCTCACATTTGATCGAAAACCCGACCAAACGACGTCCGAATGACCTGAAAATTTGCAGACATATTCAAAATCACCTAACGAAGCTACTGCGACTCTCAGAATTCCATTCCGACTCCCGGATCAAAATCTCACCTATCAACCGGATTACGCCAAAATTCCAACTTCGCCAATTCAAGCCTATTTCTACACTGGACTTCCAAATTCAATTCCGATCGCTCCCCTAAGTCACAAATCACCTCTCGAAACTAACCGAACCATCGGAATTCGCATCCAAGCCCTCTAACCACATAGTCAACTTCCGGTTGACTTTCTTGAAACAAACTCCCTTCTAAAAGGCTATATGCCTTATTTCCAACCAGAATCAATCAAATTCACCCGATAGACTCTAATACTGATATAGAACATGAAACAACACAATAAGGGGGAAACGGGGTGGTAACTCTCGTGACGACGGGCCGGGTCATCACATTCTCCCCAACTTAAACAAACGCTCGTCCTCGAGCGGGTCAAGAAACATACCTGGAGTCTCAAACAAGTGTGGATATCTGCTCCGCATCTCCCGCTCGATCTCCCAAGTGGCCTCCTCCACGGGCCGACCTTTCCACTGTACCTTCACTGACGCTATATCCTTAGACCTCAATCTCTGCACCTGACGACCCAATATAGCTATAGGCTCCACATATAAGTCAAGTCATCATCCAGCTGAACTGTACTGAAATCCAACATATGCGATGGGTCCCCAACATACTTCCGGAGCATAGACACGTGGAACACCGGATGAACTCCCGATAGAGTAGGTGGCAAAGCAAGCGTATAGGCCACCTCTCCAATCCTCCTGAGTATCTCAAAAGGGTCAATGAATCTCGGACTTAGCTTTCCTTTCTTCCCAAATCTCATGACGCGTTTCATAGGCGAAACCTTCAGCAAGAACTTCTCACCCACTGAATAAGACACATCCCGGACCTTCCGGTCCGCATAACTCTTCTGGCGCGACTAGGCTGTGCGAAGTCTCTCCTGAATCACCTTCACCTTGTCCAAAGCATCATGGACCAACTCTGTCCCCAACAACCTAGCCTCACCGGGCTCAAACCAACCAACTGGAGATCTACACCGTCTCCCATATAAGGCCTCATACAGCGCCATCTGAATACTGGATTGGTAGGTGTTGTTATAAGCAAACTCTGCGAGAGGCAAGTAATCAGCCCAAGAACCACCGAAATCAACAACACAAGTGCGCAACATGTCCTCCAAGATCTGAATGGTACGCTCGGACTGTCCGTCCGTCTGAGGATGAAATGCAGTACTCAACTCAACCTATGAACCCAACTCTCGCTGAAATGTCCTCTAGAACTGCGAAGTAAACTAATTACCTCTGTCTGATATAATAGAAACTGGAACCCCATGCAATCTCACAATCTCTCGGATGAATATCTCTGCTAACCGCTCCGAGGAGTATGTAGTACACACAGGAATGAAGTGAGCTGAATTGGTCAACCTATCCACAATCACCCTAACTGAATCAAACTTCCTCGCTGCCCGAGGGAGACTACTAACAAAGTCCATAGTAATCCTCTACCATTTCCAATCGGGAATATCAATACGTTGAAACATGCCACAGGGCCTCTGCTGCTCATACTTGACCTGCTGACCGTTGAGGCACCGAGCTACATGACTCACAGTCCGAAAATCATGACGCCTCACAGCACCGAAAAAGCAACTCATAGATCTCCCCAGATCACTAACAAGCTCAATAACGAGAGATTAAACCTATCACTCAACAATACATCTCAGGGCCAACCAAGCCATCTCAATCTGAATACGTAGACAATCAGCTTACCAACAAACTCATTACCAAGAAGCCTGAAGCTGCTTCTTCCACTACTACAACTCCTACAGGAGTCATACAATACGTTGCCCGACACCAAATAAACACTGAAATCCACAATCTCGCCCGGCGACATGCTCGGCCATAAGGAACACATCCAAAAAAGTCTCTCAATACCGGAACTGAATCAATGGTAGAAACCTCTATACTGACATCCATCACAAAGACCCAATTAAGGAAAGAAATCCTTCCCAGCTATTCACTGATCTTTGGAACACCAACCACTCTGCTATAACATAATCCAATGCACCTCGCCCCGCAACCGATTGCATTTCCGACATAGCCCATAGCACAATAGTCTAGAACAACCCACATTACGACAACCAGTCTACAACTCGGCATCATATACAAAATCTAACATACCAACAAAGAAACATCCACTCGGACCTCCAATCCCAATAGCCGCTAACGGTACCAATACCCACTATCCACAACCATTACATAGCCTGAACCTGAGAACTCACAGTCATTCTTCGAAGATATTCTAAAATTCTCCTTTGCCATCCAACACACTCAGATATCGACAATCGACCTATCAAGGAAATGCTGCAACACTACCGAAGTGCCATCAACTTAATCACATTGCCCTTTTTCTGAAACATATACCCTTGTCAAATCACTATGATTAGCAACATCGTTTCCTTATCATATAAGGACCATTCACCCAAATCCTCTGAAAATTGATTTCTTAAATCACCTGCAACTGCCCGTGCTTCTTATGAATTTAATGACTCCCCTTTACGACTGAACCAAAATGTTGAACATGCAAATCTCAATTCTCCATATCATAACACATAGACCATACCACACTAGGATAACATGAGGATTTCTATCTCTCTCCTGCGCCGCAGACATCAACGCACTCAACTAGTCAAGAACTTTCATGATCCCATATAGGAGAAAAATTATTACACACTCCATGCTTCGCATACCCATAGGAAATATACTCATTTTCAAACCACGGTAAAACACATCAAGAACTCTTTATCCCAACTCCATTGCACAAGCTAAACTGCCAGGACTGAATCCTTCTACCCAAACCAAGTTAAGCAAACTGCCAGCACTTTAAAGCTTTGCTGCACAATACCTGTAAGGCTCATTACCTCGAACACATACAATAATTAATCATATCCTTACCATACCGATTCGGTTCATTATCAAGCTATTCCATTTATCCAACTTCCTTCCCGATTCATCTTTAATTTGATATTCTCCCTTGCTGTAGCACCACAATACCTCAACCCAGGTTATCACACGAGACCCGCACATAAAACCACACTGTCTAATACCCATAAGCCACCGAATACTCTCTCAATTCTTCCCAAATATACCACGTTCCAGAATACTTTACTTGAAGAACTTCCTGCGAATCGGAATTCGTTACCATTATTTTCCAGATACTGATACATGGAATCCCATAATTAGAATAAAATACCAAAAGTCCTGATCTCTTCCTAATGGAAACGCAGTCGCTATCCACATACACAACCTTAAGAAACCTGATGATTACATGCAAAAATCTCGAACACAATAAAACCATTCTTGAGAGTCATTCACTCTTATTCAACTGCAAATTACCTGACTTAACGAACATAACCACTCGTGCCTTATTATCACTCTGACGCCGTAGGATATGATCTCATTCCAATACAAACGAATATCTTCCTTTACTATGCACTGAGCATTCTTTATCAACAACAACTCAAGACATCCTAGTATTTCCTCACATCTAGAAAGCACCATATAACCTTTATCAAAAATTTTGCTTCACTCGTGCCATCCTCGGCTCATTTTCTGCAACCAGGACTGATCCGGTAGCATACCTCAAAGGAACCAACATAGCACACAACCGTGCAATCAGCTAATCAACCGCAACCTCCCCAACTTGGCTCAAAGCCCTCTATCATGACATATTTAATAACTCGTAATACTTTTACTCTAATGATTCCACAATATTATAGTGAGATTAAACTCAAATCACTTATAAGCCGTGAAAACACGGATCATCGAGTATCATAACTCTTTTGCAATTCTCTCATTCATTCCGCAACAGTTAAGCCCACTCTAGGCAACAAAATTTATACTAAGTCCCCAAATTTTTCAAAAATTTCGGCAGAGTTTCCTTTGTAATTGAGCCTATCCACCTGTCAGAGAATTACCAAAACCATCCTAACAACATGCCCACTACTTGACAAAGCATCAAAATGTATATCAACAACATTAATCTCGATACTACATGTATTATCTTATCAACATTGATACATGGACATGCGTTGCACCTATTCGAATCATAACACATAGAAAATACCTTTCACTTACACGTGAGATCTTCCAATCAACATATAAGGATCATACCACTTAAGGACAATCCGCTGGAGATATCCCACCTACTTCGCCTCAATTCAGTATTTCAGCACACCTTCCACCATCATACACATAACACATCCATTTGGTCTTCCTGAGTTTGAACTCATACTGCCACACGCAATGTACTTCACTTCCCAACTAGGAGACACGAAAATATTCTTCACGCGCCCATAACTCGGGGCTACACAACAGATCAGAATAGGAATCTTACACTTACCAGCTCATCTATCATTCAGCAGACTCTTTCGTCACTACCAAGTCACATAGATACATATTGCAGTACTAACATAATTATCACATGGATATCCACCCGCCATTCCAGCTAATTAGGAAAATACTAAACATAGAAGTTCAAGACACTTGCTCACACAATCAGCACCTCGGTGCTTAAGCCAAAGGCAAAGATCCAGCCTCAAGTCCTCCAGGCTGGCCTAACATGAACTCACAGAGATTACCTCTCGCCCCTTGATCGCGGAATCACAAGCCATTAAGGCACATATACTACTGAGCGCTCATATGCGCATACAAACGTGTGGAAGGAATTCCAAAAGTTACATCTCAAGCTGAATCAATTACGCACGATAAGAATTCCAAGAAAGTGAAGTTTTCCTAAAGGTTCTGCAGCCTCTCGAGGATAAATACAGATGTCTCCGTACCGATCCGCGAGATTCTACTAACCGGCTCATGACTCATGAGGCCTAGTAACCTAGGCTATGATACCAACTTGTCAGGACCCTAACCCCGGTCGTGATGGCGCCCAACACAACTGCTAGGCAAGCCCGACCAATTTCACTCTCAACCCGAGCATAAAGCTCAAAACCATTTGTTTGAAAATCATTAACATCATTTAAACTAGAAGTATAACTGAAAGATAGAAATAAATCCAAAAAAAAACAACAACAATGAACAACCTCCCGAAGATCTGGGGGTCATGAGTCAAGAGCCTCTACCAGAATAGCATAAATATACTGTAAAACAACATAGTCTGAAGTACGCGGAAAAAGTCAAATAACAGGAAATAGGAGGGAAGTCGGATCCTGCGGACATCAGGCAGCTACCTCGACAACTCTTTGTAAAGGCCCTAAAGAACGGCAAATAAGCTCAGATAGCTCCTGGAGTACCTGAATCTGCACACAAGGTGTAGGGAGTAAAGTGAGTACTTCCAACTCAGTGGTAATAGACATATATAATAACCTGAAAGTAGGAATTCCCAATATACAACAATATGAAGCTAAGCCAGTACTCCTACACATTTAACAGTGTACTAACCTGTAGAGACAGATACAGCAGACATATATATCAATGCATGAATGCAATGCACATTATCGCTACGACGCGTAGCCCGATCCATGGGTACCCGGCGCTCACTGTGGGGGTTCAGACTCCGGAGGGGCTCCTACAGCCCAAGCGCAATATAATATCACACCCGCTGCGGCGTGCAGCCCGATCCATGCATAGTCATGAATGCACAATCATACTTACCATTTTTAGTTTCAATTATCAGAATTTTAATTAGGTGTTTAAAACCTTAGAGTTTTACTAGTTATTTCGATACAATATTCAATTCAGGACTAATATCAGGAAAACATGTTATATGTTATGGGAACAGTGATAACAATCCCTATGGAATCCAAATAGTTGGCATACAGCCCCAAATATCTCCATAACCATCCAAGTAGGAGGTTTACCAGCTAATTTCAAGCCAATAATATAGTTCAATCATCATTCGGTCGGACTAGTTTACAGTCCTCAACCACAATCGACCCCGCACTCACAGTAGAGTACATGTCTCGCCTCATCATAGCGTCACAGTGTGATATACCGGGGTTTCAAACCCTCAGGTCATCATCTACATCTATTACTCACCTCGAACCGGTCACGAGATTAGTCCGCTATGCCTTTCCCACTTGAATTAATCTCTTCGCGCATCAAATCTGCTCAAAATCAATAGGAATACATCAAAATAGGCTAATGGAACATAACCCAATCGAAATAACTCGGAAAATACCGAAAAACACGAAGTTTCCAAAACCCGAGCCCCGGGCTCACTTCTCGAAAAATTACGAAATTCACATTTCCAGACTCCTCGTCTCACCACGAGTCCGTACATATCAATTACACAAGAATCGGAGTTCAATAGCCCCTTCAAATCATCAATTTAGCCTCTCTTAGGCTTCAAACCCTAACCACCATTTTTACCCCTAAATTCCTTGAATTATCAATGTTTAATCCTTGTTTTTATACCATAACAACATTATTTGAAGCTATAAGTTCATACCTGATGGAATCCCTTCGAAATCTCTCAATTATCGCCCAAAAACGCCTCTCCCGAAGTTCCAAAATGTTTTCTAACTTCTGAAAATCAAAACCCACTGTTTCATAAAACACATAGCATTTTTCGCTTCTGCGGAGAAATTGTCGCTTATGCGACTTCCGCTTCTGCGGAAACTGTCCGCTTCTGCGGCTTCACCTCAACTCATCCAAAACCGCTTCTGCGGTTAATAGTCCGCTTCTGCGGACTCGCATATGCGGAAAATGTTCCGCTTCTGCGGAACCTCCCAAGCCATCGCCATTTCGCTTCTGCGATCATTTTCCGCTTCTACAGAGCCGCATCTGCGGTCTCCCTTCTGCAGATGCGGAAATACCTGCTGCAACTCAAAACCGGCAAACTTCAACTCCAAATTCTCTCGTTCAACCACCCGAATTCAACTCGAGGCCCTCGGGTCCTCAACCAAAAATACAGATATGTTCTATTACCTTATTCAAACTTGTTCCAATCATAAAAACATGATCATTAACACAAAAATCATCAAATCACAACAAATTCAAGCCTAAGATTAATTAAAACTTCCGAATCTCACATTCGATCAAAAACCCGACCAAACGACGTCCGAATGACCTGAAAATTTGCAGACATATTCAAAATCACCTAACGAAGCTACAGCAACTCTCGGAATTCCATTCTGACTCCCGGATCAAAATCTCACCTATCAACCGGATTCCGCCAAAATTCCAACTTCGCCAATTCAAGCCTATTTCTACGCTGGACTTCCAAATTCAATTCCGATCGCTCCCCTAAGTCACAAATCACCTCCCGAAACTAACCGAACCACCGGAATTTGCATCCGAGCCCTCTAACCACATAGTCAACTTCCGGTTGACTTTCTTGAAACAAACTCCCTTCTAAGAGGCTATATGCCTTATTTTCAACCAGAATCAATCCAAATTCACCCGATAGACTCTAATACTGATATAGAACATGAAACAGCATAATAAGGGGAAACGAGGCGGTAACTCTCGTGACGACGGGCCGGGTCATCACAATTTCCTGCAGCCTTATTGGAAGCAATCCTGTATTCGTTTGGTATCAGAGCCATGTAAGTTAGTAACTGTAGAAGCTAAGTTTAACACTTTTTTCTTAATGAATATCATTAGGAAGAAGACTACTATTAAAAATAGTAGGAAAGAAGAATATGAATTGCCCCAACAATTAGATCTTCTTAATGAATGGACTATACCATTAGTCAAACCTAAGGTAATATACTAGTTAGGTACTTTTGAAAAAATATGTTTAAAACAAGTAGTTAAAACTACTGAAGAAACTATCACGGTAGATAGGGATCATGCTACCTTTGGATTATTATCTGAGAGTGATTTTTCCCCTTATAGGGATTCACATAGATTCATACATATAGATTTAATACAAGTCGCCTTCAAGCCACTTACTTTAAGAGGCTTACCTGAAATCTTTATAGCAGCTCTCAGATATGGCAGAAACCAGAACTAGAAAAAGTCTCTTATAGGGACTGTGCAAACCAGTTTGGCTTATGGCCCTGTTTATTTTAATGCTTATCCTAATTTGCAAATTTCTCTTAATGATGAGAATTATTTAAATGCTTTAATACTTAGCATTAAATTACATGGTTATCATTACTTGCCTGGTACAGAAGTAATATGTATCTGTTATAGGATTTATTTCGATGGCACTATAAAAATTAGGTTTAATGAACCTATTCAAACTGATAATATCAGTTTATCATCTAGACTGACTAGATCAAATTCTTCTTATATTTATCCATTTGATTATGTGACGACCGACCTATCGTCACATGAGTTACCTCCCTGTTTCCCCCACATTATGTTGCTTTATGTTTTAATATCAATATTTGCGTTGATCGGGTAGAATTGGATTGGTTTTAGTTGGAAATGAGGTACTTAGCCTCTTAGAAGGAAGCTTGCCTTGGAGAAGTCAACCGGAAATTGACTAGGTAGTTAGAGGGCTGTGAATTTTGGGGGTTTGATTAGCTTTGGCGGTGGATTTGTGACTTAGGAGTGCGATCGGAAGTGAATTAGGAGGCCTAGTGTAGAAATAGGCTTGAATTGGCGAAGTTGGAATTTTGGCGAATTCCGATTGATAGGTGGTATTTTGATCCGAGGGTCGGAATAGAATTACAAGAGTTTCAGTAGATTCGTTAGGTGATTTTGGATATGTCTGCAAATTTTTAGGTAATTCGAACATCGTTTGGTCGGGTTTTTGAATGAATGCGTATTGTAGAGGTTTTGAAGAAAACTAGGCTTGAATTCGATGTTATTTAATGGTTTTAGCATTGCTTGACATGTTTTGAGGAGTGGAACAAGTTTGAACAAGGTTTTAGGATGTGTTGGTTATTTTGGTTGAGGTCTCGGGGGCCTCGGGGGTGATTTCGGATTGTTAAACGGGAATTTTGGAAGCATGCAACAGGTCTGATCTTCTGGATTCTAGTATTTCCGCATCTGCGAAAAAGGAGCCGCAAGATCGGTTCTGCAGATGCGGCTATGGGGTCGCAGAAGCGGTCCTTGAGGGTCCTGGTATATTCCACAGAAGAGGAATTCTGTCCGCAAAAGCGGACACCGCAAAAGCGGATTTTGATCGCAGAGGCGGTCCTAGGGAAATAGTGGACACCTCATAAGCGGTCATGGTGATCGCAGAAGCGGCAACCGCATGTGCGATTTAAGACCACAGAAGCGGTCCCGGGTATTTTTAGTAAAATTGCATAAGGGGTCATTTGGTCGTATGTGCGGGACCGCAGGTGCAGTTAATCGACCGCATAAGCGGAAAGCGACCTGGAATTAAAGTGAACAGTGTTCGCGAATTGGAAAAGAGAAGGAAAATATTTTGGACTTCGGCTTAGGCGATTCTTGGGCGGTTTTGGAGAGAATTCAAAGGGATTTCATCAGGTAAGAATTATTGGACTCGTATTATATTATTATGGTGTAAAAACATGGATTAATCACTGAATTTCAAGGAAATACGGGTTAAAAATGGAGGTTAGGGCTTGAAACTTAACAGGGTTTGAATTGATGATTTGAGGGGTCAAATGGACTCTGATTCTTGTGTATTTTATATGTACGGACTTGTGGCGAGATGAGGATTCCGGTGATGTGAATTTTTTAATTTTTTGAGAAGTGGGCCCGGGGCTCAGGTTTTGCCAACTTCGTGTTTTTGGGTGTTTTTCAAGTTTTTTCAATTGGGTTATGTCCCATTAACATATTATAATGTATTCGTTGTGGTTTTGACAAGATTCGACGTGCGAGGAGCCAAATTCGATAGGAAAAGGCATAGCGGACTAGTCTTGTGGCCGGCTTGAGTTGAGTAATAGATGTAGATGATGACCTATTTTGAAATCCCGGTATATCATACTGTGACACTATATTAAGGCGAGACACGTACTCTACGGTGAGTGTGGGGTCGTTTGTGATTAGGGACTATGGCTTAGTCCGACCGAGTGTTATTCATATTGTGTTATTGGTTAGAAATTTGTTGGTAAACATCCTACTTGGATTGGAATGAGTATATTTGGGCTGTATGCCGATTATTTGGATCCATTAGGGATTATTATCACTGTTTCCATGATGTTTAGCATGTTTTCATGATATCAGTCCTGATTTAAACACTGTCTCAAAAAGACTAGTAAATTTCTAAGGCTTTAAACACTAAATCTATAACTTCTGATAATTGGAACCAAAAATGGTAAGTTTGACTGTGCCCGTGTGTCTTGCATGCATATAACTAGACTGATTATGGATCGGGCTGCACGCCACAGCTGATGTTACGATGATATTGCGCTTGGGCTGTAGGAGCCCCTCCGGAGTCTGAACCCCCATAGTGAGCGCGGGTACCCAAATGAATCGGGTTGCGCGCCGCAGCGGTCATGTGCATTGCATTGCATTCATGCATGGATGTCTATCTACTTTAATTGCTATTCCCTGATGTTGTTCCACCGTTAAATGTGTAGAATTATTGGTTATAGCTTTGCATTGTTACATTTCGGGATTTCTTACTGTCAGCCATTATATATGTCTATTACCACTGACTTGGAAGTACTCACTTTACTCCCTGCACTATGTGTGCAGATTCAGGTGTTCCGGGAGCTTAGTCGATCTGTTTGCTACTTCCAGAGCTTTCAGAAGTTGTCGAGGTAGCTACCTGACGTCCGCATGACCCGACTCCTCCCCTATCCCTTTATCATTTTTCCGCAATTTTGAACATCTGTATTACTGAAGTTTTATCACTCTGGATTGTTAGAGGCTCTAGACTCATGACCCCCAGATCTTTGGGAGTTTTATCGGTGTTATCTTGATATTCAATTTTGTTTCTACCTATCGGTTAAATCTTTTTCTTATCATTTGTTATTTATATATCCAAATAAATGTTTTGAGCTTCATGCATGGGTTGAGGGTGTTAATGATCAGGCTTGCCTAGCAGTTGTTGTTGGGCGCCATCACGATCGGGATTGGGGTCGTGACAGATTATGTGGTAGACTTTCCATCTAGAGCATCCACATCACAAATTAGAGAAAATAATAGAATTGATAGTAAAAATTGTCAAAATTCATTCAGATCTTGAACCCACTGCATCCGAAATGGATTTTTCAAATGGTGTTAATGATGTCTGAAGACCAAATAGATTTTAGTCCGGGTTCACCGGCAATAAAAATGATTTTAGAAGAATTTCTAAAACCCAGATGGTCTGTTTTCAGAAAATGGTTTCATGAAAACATGACTAGTGAATTAATACAATTTTTTAGACATGATTTTTATACGGATATTAGCAAGAAGAATAAAATCATTTCTTTTGTTCCTTGGTTTATGTCTAAACATATTTATAACTATATTTCTATGTTAGAAAGAGATTATATGCTCACAAGTGGGAAAACAACTAAATCAGTTTTTTCCACCCCAACAATCTTTTCAAATGGGGGAAAAAGTGTCACGACCCAAAATCCACTAAGGGTCGTGGTGGCGCCGGACACCCCTGTCAAGCCAACCAACAAAATTATCAATTACTTCCTCTTTTAATACTTTTGAAAATCTAAGGGTTTCCCTTCTATTTTACATAAATAAAAGTCCACTACTTGAATTAAATTTTAAATAACAACAATTAGAACAAATCCGTTAAAACCATCCAAGAAACCCGGTGTCACAAGTGCATGAGCATCTGCTGATAAGAATATAAAAATACAATGCAATATTCGTCCGGAATACAATGAACAGAAAGGAAATACATTTTTACTAGAAGGGACTTTAAAAGCTGCTGGCCGCCTTGCATACTGTCACACCTCCTTTTTTAATACTACTATACCCGCAAGGGCGTAGAGGAGTTTTTTCCAATTTAAGGACAGTCGGAACTGAATTAGTTATTTTAAAATTTTCAGAGTCGCCACTTGAGAATATAATGGTGTCCCAAGTCACCGGTTTAATCCTGAACCGAGGAAAGTTTGATTCTGTTACAGTATGCGAACTAGAAATTCGGATAAGGAATTCTGTTAATCCGGGAGAAGGTGTTAGGCACTCCCGAATTCCGTGGTTCTAGCACGGTCGCTCAACTATTGTATTTGCTTTTATCTAATTTCAATATATTCTGATTATGTGTATTATTAATATTCCGCTTTATCTATTTTAAGGAATTGCAACGTCGTGAAAATGCATTTTTTAACCATACCGTACCAGTACGCCTATGGCTTTAAATACACTTTGACTTCGTTGAGAGTAAGATTTGGGTCCCATAAATGTGCACCCGTACTTGAGAATGTATATTAAAATCATGCCTAAAATATCTACGTTTTATTACTTTGGGAAAGATCGTGAAATTAGCTAAACGGTCCTTCCGAATCTAAGGATTTTTATAATAATTATTTGAGGGCCCGTGCACTTTCGTCTTCTAACGAGGCTCAACTCATTTCATTTTTTAAAGGTCAACCTATAATGTACTACGTTTTCTATCATTGTTTTTGCCTTGACTAATGCAATCTAATTATGAATTAATATTACGATACCTAGGCCTTCATGCGATTTGGGCCTGGAAATTGGTCCAGCAAAGGGTAATGCACCACTGTGCATAAGGCTTGTATTAGCCCAACTCATGTATACTGATTTGTTCATGTGAGCATCAAGGGCCATGATTATTGATTCGGGGCCTTTTTGCCCGATTTGGCCCAACTTATTGACGAAATTAGAAGAGTTGTCTCAGCAGGGTTATTAAACTATTAGTCTACACATAAAGCTTTCAGTAACACATTATCAATAATTTCCAAAGGGTAAAAGTACTGATCTTCTATCCATGCATTATTGTTATGAACTCATTCAAATTTTTGATATTTCTGTTGTTAAATAACTTGTAGATTAACTACCCTAATTCATTAATTTGTACTATTGTTTATCAGTTGGAGTACTACTTATTTAGATGCAGAATTGCCTTACCATTATACTCGACCAGAAATGTTAAACTAAATATACAGTTAACAGATTAGAATTAAATCCTGAATTTCATTCATATTTTTTTATTCCTGTTTCACATTATATTACTGAATTTTAACGTGAATTTATAGCCAAACCAGTTTAAACAATTCAGTGTCATAAACGGAATTTTAAATCTAACTATTTCATACTTTTCTCATTAATAACTGTCGATACAGAACTTAAACTATCAAAAACACTTCAACATCTTTTGTATTAAACTTCTGGCTTAATAACAGATGAAGATCTAAAAATCGATCAATTAGACTTTAACCAGTGTTCTAATCTATAATCTATGTAACTCATTTTTACCGATCTACTTCGTGTAACTTTTACATGAGTATTTAAACTCACTATTTCAAGGAATTATTAACCCAAATACATAGTTCAACAGTCCACAGTCCAAATTATACATATAATTTTTCTAACAAATTACATATAGATATATAGCATTCTATATCTATAACGTATACAGAATTTAAAAAAAAACTAGCAAAACTAATGTAACAGTTTTATATCTTCAGAAACATCCAATTACATCTTCTCAAGTTCAGAAGTGTACCTGGGCTAAGGCAAAAATAGAAGAAGAAGATCAGCAATGATAGGACTTCAACAAGCAATCAATCCATAGCAATAACACAGCAACAAAACCGAATCCAAGATTAAACCAGACAACTTTTCAAGGAAAACCACAAAGTAAACAGCTTCAGCACTCGATGTCAATACAGGCCAATAGACGAGAATACCAGAACTTAAGAGATTTCTACTCGAATTGAAATCAAAACCAATAGAACAGTAATAGAGCACAATTTCTGAGTATTTTTTAAACTTATCCAAATTCTGAACCTTCTTTTAACTTTTTAAATTTCTGAATCCCCTAAATGGTGGCCTAAGAAGGCCTATTTATAGAACAAAATTGGGAGGGAAATTTGAATTAAATATTCAGATTTCCCACCCCTACTCTTTTTAATTGTTTTCAGTTTGGTATGCACAAATTAGCCGTGAATGCACTTGAACCCTTGCTAGAAGGTTCTAGTGTATTCTACATTATTCTATTTAAGCCTAAATGTCTTTATTACCCTCACTTGATAGTGATTTCTACCTATTTACCCTTTAGCTATACCTAAGATACCCTTTATTATTTAACGAATCACATAAAAACCAAGCAGATTTGTCTTTAGTACCCTTACCCTTTTCAAATTATTTCCAGAATACCACTTATCCCTTCCCCTTCTACCCCT